>AVPN01000529.1:4236-15731 GCA_000695325.1 Pleurobrachia bachei
GCACGCGCGGCTGGGGGAGGTGGTGGTCACCTTTGCGCTTGCCAGCGCAGTGATAGATAGATAGATAGATAGACCCGGGACATTTATTGCTTTTGGCACGTTGCTGTATCTCTAAAACTAAAAGAGATAGAGACTTGCCCTTTTGAACTACAA
Organism: Pleurobrachia bachei; assembly: GCA_000695325.1. Taxonomy (NCBI): domain Eukaryota; kingdom Metazoa; phylum Ctenophora; class Tentaculata; order Cydippida; family Pleurobrachiidae; genus Pleurobrachia; species Pleurobrachia bachei. The sequence continues at coordinate 4,390 of AVPN01000529.1, forward strand.
TAGATCTAGACTATGTGACACTGTATACCAAATTTCAGACCAATTGGTGCACTGTGGGCCTTGCAATCGGCGTCGCAAAATGCCATTTTTGGCTAAAAACTACAAAAACATATTACTGCTGGGGAGGGGAGTCACCTCTTTGCGCTTGCCAGCGCAGTGATATATATATATATATATATATATATATTTCCCCGACCCAATATGTCCAATTTTTCTCCCAATATAACCACAAAAATAGTGAAAATACTAATTTTGATATTACTTCAAACTTCTATACAGCAAAGTGTTTGTCTGTGTGTTTGCCTCACCATTGTCAAATCAAAACATATAATTTCTCTATCATCATTCAGTGTTTCAAATTTATTGTTTTCTTCAGTGTGGCAGGAACGAGAATATCGAACTTAGATCTGCCAACTAACGACGGTGAATTTGACATGGTGAGTTGAAAAATATGCTATAGCCAATCTATCCCTTTATGTCCCTCTGGCCTCTATCTATCTCTATCTATCCCACGTTCCAAGATCCAACTTACCCATCCCCTTGTCTACAGGCGACGGATATGGATTCAACTTTTGTTCCAGATCAACTAGATGATAATGGTAAGAAATTATACATCCTCGTCTCTCTTTCTTATGGGAATGATTTCATGTTTTCTCCTTTGTTCCAACAGATTCCTTATTTCTAATTTAGTAATTTAGTGGTATTTATCTCTCACATTGAGTAATTACCCCTTCCTACAATATAACAATCCCTAGATTATTATTTAGATCATAATAACAAAACAATAGTCGCCACACCATGTGTTACATTATTATTCATAACTTTCAACACACAATATGATAGTGATACAATTTGTTACTCATGGGATATATGTGACCGGTTTAGTTGTGGAATGTGGGACGCAGAAAAGAACGAGAGAGAAAGAGAAATGAGAATATATTCGGTTGGATAGAAAAATCAGATTTTAGCCATCATAACCATTGCACACTATTCACCCTGCTTTCCAAATCTAAATGACAAAGAAACAGAGGAGAGGGTGAGTGAAATAGAGAAAGTGAAAGAGAGAGAAAAGAAACAAAGAGAAAAAAAAGAGAGAAAGAGAGAGAGAGAGAGAGATGTTCTCTCCTCTGGAAGTGTAGAAAGATGGTAATTACAGTACGGTTTACACACTAATTATCTTCACACTAATTATCACAGAGACACTAACACGCACAATTGAGAGAACTGTGTGTTATACACATTAATTATACTACTCTGATGTTACAATAATCAACACTACATTGTGTAGTTTGTTGTTTGACCACAGTACCACAGTAGTTGAATTGTTGGTGATTCCTGTGGTAAACTTGCCTCTACTGCTGCGGTGCCATCAGCCCTAAACATTAGCGCAGTAGATGTATATTATACATCTACTGTACATGAAAATGTCTGCATTTGTATACTGCACCTATATATGTACTTGAAACGGCTCATAGCTACATAGTGCATTTGTATACCATAGATGGCTGCATTTGTATACCAACTACTAAACAAAAACATGAGATACACACAACTATTGTACATCGTATATGAGTCTAGTATTACCAAATACCAGCACCCAGCATTAGTGTAGACCGGGCATTGTTCTATGAAACACCGGAACGCGATTCATGTTTAGTTAGGGGGGGGGGGCGAGTGTGGCGTGTTGGGGGGACGAGTGTGTCTCTGTTTGTTTTTCTTCACATTCCTCTCTCCTGCTGAAGCAGAGGTGAAGTGAAGAATGCTTGGTTTACCGTTTGAATGATGTATTTTGAACGGAGAGAATCTTACTGTGAGAGAGAAAGGAAGAAAGAAAAAGGGAGAGAGAAAAGTAAAGCCACAGTAACTGGAACCGAGCGATAATTCACATCTTACGTCATATGTGTGACATTTTAAACCGGTCTTATCTTACAGCAACTAAATCGCTGCTTAATCTTGTGCACGTACAAACAAAATATACAACTCTCACAAATCCATTGCTCGACAATTTCATTCCTATCATTATCCAATTACTACATTAGCCCATTACATGGCTCATAAAGCATTCTTAATTTTAGTAATCTTTAATTGTCAATGTAATAAATGACTAACAAAACCCCATCCCCCCGTCCAGAAACTGGTGGAGCAGTAGGTGGGGAATCGAACAGCACACTAAGCCCAACACACAGTGTGGTTAATGTTCAACTTTCCGCTGATTCAGCCGCTGCGGCCTCTGACAGGTGAGTCATACTGCACACCTTGATCAATTTGTGAAATAAAGTGCGGTGGGAGCAAACCACAGCCAATTATATAATTTCTTTTTCCACTAAAGACTGCCCTCTCTCCGAACCGTGTGCAACATTTCAGTCTTGTAGTATGACAAAGAACTAAGAAGTCTGTGTTTGCTTTTTTTATCATCACAACTCAATACTTGAATGAAAACACTGATAGTGTGGTTTGTGTTGCTTTGTTCAAACTCTTTTATTTTATTTTATGGCAGTCTAACTCTACTCGGCAAGTTTTGTGTGGTACGTTGTGAATTCCAGGCTGTTTCAATGTGCCTCAGTTTCAAATCAGTCAATTCCATGTGTCCATTATTCTCACTGTATTTACATTGTTCAGTGTATTTACATTTTCTTTTGTACACAGACAGACAAATAATTGCGTAATAATCAATCCAGTTTTCTCTCTTTCTCTCACTCTCTCTCTCCCTTTATAATTGTAAACTATAGCTGATGTTAGGTTGTGTGTGTACTAATAGGTTGTTGTCACATATAAATGACGTGTTGTGTGTAACACAAGCTAGCTCTGCACAGTATAACTTAGTAGCTTCCTCTCTCTTTTTATTTTATCTTTTTCTCTCTATTTCCCCCCTCTTTCTCCTATCTATCTCCATCTCTAATCCCTCCACAGGCCAGAGTACGCCACGCAAAGCCTGGATAGAAAGGTCCAGGGACGGACCCACACGGCGGAGGATATGGTCCGAAGTCTAAAGGCGAAGAGTGCGGGAAGTGTCACCGGGAGTATGATTCTGGGGAGCTCAGCCAGGTAACGCGCCGTACATAATTCATAGAACCCCCCGCGCCAACTCAGTCTACACACAACTGCGCGCGGACTGGGAGTTCTCAATTTGGACTCGGAAGTGCGGTGGAAGCGTGTGAATATTTTGACGCAGAAAGCGGATCTGAGTTATTATTGGTTATAATGACTATTTCCGACCTTCCCTCATAATAACGGCAATTTCAGTTTGAGTGGAAGAGGGAGTGGCTCAAGGCTGGAGACTATCAGTAGTACAACTGTCAATAACAAATCTGTTCGCCAAGACTCTGGTATGTTATACAGTGTTACACACAATCTGTCTGTCTTATATCTCTTACACTCTCTATCTCTCTTTCTCTCTCGCTCTCTTTCAAACTCAATCTCTCTATTTCCCCTCAATATTAGGCACACAAAAACTAACCAGTTACCACTCCTTCTCCAGGTATAGGAGGTTCATATGAGGATCAGTTTAATACGATGTAGGTTAGGAAAACGGATCTTTTAATTAAATCTTCAGTTGATGTCATATTTCGGAGATCGTCCTGGAGAAAAGAGAGGCCTCATACCCGCGTGTTGTTGAAGCTGTGTTATCTATTTTCTGAGAGCTGAAACGGGAACCAACCTGATCACACATGACATTTTGGGTTGTTTGTTTGTTTGTTTGGGACTGATATTATAAGGCCCATATGTGGATAGCCGGCACGGGTATCTACTGACGGGCAATAGCCACTTACTGATTTAAAGCGGCTCTATTTCCTCTATATGGGGGCAGAACTCACTATTTGGTTATATTGGAGTGAGACTGAGATTGTGTGAGAAATGAAAGAGCGTATGGTGAGCCGTGAGCTCATGTTTTTTGAAGAGCAAGGAATTTTTGGGAGAGTGAGAGAGAGTGAGAGTGTGTGTGTGTGAGATAGAGAGATAGATAGAGATGGCGTGGAATTGTTTAGTTGTGTGATTTATCTAACCATTGATGATGAAGTGTATGGTTCTGCAGTTTGTTTTATCAAAAATCACCCTTTTATTTGTTGAGCAACTCAACAACCTCTTATCGACAACAACAATTGCAACAACTGTACATAATATGTACACGGAAAAACATTAACTCAAAATTACAAATAAAATTTCTACAAGCTAAGTCGCTGACCAATCAATAATTAAATTAAGTCCTATCAGTGGTGACTGTCGACTAACAGTATCGAACTCTGGTCTCTTTCATTAATAAGAAATATGTTATTCTACGTTCAAGTTCCATATTTGAAGTGCCACAGCTGCAAGAAATCCGTACCAAATATCACTGACGAGACAAAGACCACCCAGCGCGGTGTTCAGCTTGAAAAACAGGGCTGAACGAACCACTCCCGTGGCAAAGATTAGGAAGGCCACCACAAAACTCTGAAAATTTAGAGATGATTAGTATCTGGCCAGGAGACTATTCTCGTTCTGAGCACAGACTGAGGACGAGAAGTGATCCCCATGGCACTTGATATCGCCTCCTTGAGTGAAGCTGACAGTAACACTAACATAGAACACAATCGGTACAGTTGAACCCCGAGGCCCGATTTACCGGAAACCCTTTCCCCGAGCATCCCGGTAAATCGGGGTCCGACAGTAGTAAAATATTATCGACTCACCACCAAGAGATCCCGTGCTTTGAACATGATAGGAATCCAACATATCGCTAGGACAGTTGCTAGAAGGTGCATTGTTAACCTTACTATCTGTCGGTTAAATCCTCCATACCTCCAGACGCCGTACGCTGCTGCACCTACAAGTACACAGGGAGAGATAGATGGGGTAGATGGAGAGATGGAGGGTGAGATAGAGAGGGCAAGGGAGTCATCAGTGTTAAACACTGGTGACTCCCTTGCCCAAGATAAAGTTATCAAGGTAACATGTTAGCTTGATAACTTTATCTCGGGCTCCTCATTGGACAACTCTAACCAGTGGTTATTAACCACCCCAGGTGGTCCTGACAGCTACTTTGTAGAGCTTGAATTGCGTTTTTAATAGGGTCAAAGTTCACTTTCTGAATTTCTCGTTAAATAGTCAGATAGTCGCTCAACGCAAATGTTCGATTCGATGCTGGCTTGGATTGATGCATTGGTATTGATTATTGATCTTGTAAAAGAAGAGAAACTCTGCAAGGCGCGATTATATCATTGCTATTTTGAGTTTTCAGAAATGTGTGATACAGTCGGACCCCCATTTAGTGACATCCTCGGGGGAAAGGGTTTTGGTCACTAAATCGGGGTGGGCACTAAATCGGGGTCAAATACCGTTAATTTCCTCTATCGGGGGAAATTTATCCTGTCACTAAATAGGGGTGTCACTAAATCGGGGGTCACTAAATAGGGGTCCGACTGTACTATCACACATTTAATTTCTAAAAACGGGGTGTCGTCACCTACAAAACTTGCTGATTAAGGGAGCTGAGAAGAGTCTCACCCCTTACTCAACATGACAAAACAATAACCTGAGAAAGATGCTGCAATAATGTGGGCAGGGAGGAAGAAATCGACGGCAGGAAACCAGTTTGAGGTCTTGAGCTTCGAGTACCTAAAATATTGGGAAATTTGATCAAACAAACCAACAAACCAACAGACAGACAGACAGACAGAAAGACAGACAGACAGACAAACAAACAAACAAACAAACAAACAAACAAACAAACAAACAAACAAACAAACAAACAAACAAACAAACAAACAAACAAACAAAGAAAACAAACATACAAACAAGTGTGTTTACCAATCCTCAATGTCATCATCTACCCATAGGAACATGACCAGACCTCCAAGAACTCCAAGACCTTGCCAGAAGATGAAAATGAACCCATGCTCACAGGACTTGCTTGGCTTGGGATCAATTCTCATGGTGCTACATAGGAACAACAAGGTTAGTGTGATATGTGTATACTGTATACTCTAGGTGCAGTGGGGGGCTGTCAGGCTAGTGCTCTGACATGACAGGGGGCTATAATTAATTAAATTTAATTGGGTAACTTCACATTGAAACTCCTGTTGGGCGTTTATTAAAATATTAAATGGGTAATCAATAAGTTAGTTAAGAATTTAAAATAAATAATCCTGTTACAAATACCAGTCCCTTCATACAGCTCACAAAACGTCTCACAACTTTCAGTTGCCCTCTTCGATCCTCTTTTCGCCTGTATGGCGGCGTCATACCCCATTTGATTGACAATGACAGTGTGCTCATATGGGGTCAGGCTATACACATGTTGGTAGGGCGTTGCTCCACTTGTTTAGTGAGTTACATGTGACGGTAGAATAACCTTGTAGTTCTTTACTGCTGTCAGTACAGCTGAAGGACAAAATATCACCTGAGGAGACGATCCCGTGGTCAGGAGTTTTGGGTGAAAAACTTTACAAAGAGTGCAGTATGTACTCTTATACACATCCTTATGGGTGGTCCTATGGGTGGTCCAGTTCGCAAGGTACCAAAGATTGCGTGAGCCGTTAACTTTAAAGAAAGAGTAGCGCGCCGTGTTTTCTCACAAAACTTGGTGGATGAACGGGGAGTACCATCAGGACCACTGGAACGGTATCGATAATTTCCAATTCTGTCGTGTTCATTAGTTATGACGTAATATGGTCACGGTCAAAAAGTCTGCTGAAATCTCGCTTTTTTGGGTTTCGAAAAATCGACCAAAATTTCTAAAACTCATATTTATACCACTTAGATACCTTCTAGACACTTCAAATTTTGTGAGCATATCAAAATATGTTTAAATTATCTTAATTTTAAATAATTAAATCGATTACTCAACCGGTGTGGATAAAAGCACATGTTTTATGAATATCCACATAGTTGAGTAATCTTGATAGATAATTCTTCAAATTGTGGATAACTGACATGAAAAATGTCTTGGGAAACTCGTGGTATACGGTTGAGTGAGTTTTACTCAACCATTGAGGATACACAGCCTCCCAAACTTGGCGGTGCGTAAATTATCCACAATTTTAGTTACTCAACCTGCAAAATGTTCCTAATCGATACCTAATCGATGGAAAAGCTGGATTAGCACCACTTCAATACTCAACTAGTGTGGATAACTTAGATTTTCTGCTAAAATCCTTGTGATTTTCTCACGTAGTAAAGAGACGTTATCCACATCGGTTGAGTTAATTTTTGCCCAGAAATTGTCCTTTTCGGTTTAGGTTGGTCTCTACATGTAATTTCCTGGTCATATAACTTACTCAACCGATGTGGATAAATGAGAATCGATATGTCTAATGCTGACCTAAGGATACAAAAATGGTTATCCACACTGGTTGAGTTATACTTTTGTTAAAGTGGAAGCTTATTTTCAAAGAAAAATGTTAGCTCTAGCCAATAAACCCGGAATAAATACTAAATCTACTCTCTTTCATACGGTTGAGTAACGATTTGTGATGGAAACTGATGTTATCCACACAAGTTGAGTAAAAAAAATGATAAAACCGAACTAATTCATATTGTGAGTACCCATTCATGTGTATACCAAAATTTCACATTGCTAGCACAATCATCATGCGGTTGAGCCCGTTATCCACACCATTTGTTATCCACACTTTTTAAGTGCTGATTACAGAGAAACAGATAAAGCAATTAAATTGGACTTTTCAGATTAATAAAATTTGAACAATTTTGAGTGGGTTGAGTTTGGAAAATTTGTCCATTGAGTGTATCTTATCCACGGTTGAGTAAGATCAAAAATATGTGAATTTTCAGCAGACTTTTTGACCGTGACCATATGTTCATTATTTCAACTTTCAAAAAGATGCTCTACAGAAAAATAGGTGCATTGTGGATTGAAATGGATGCTTGCATCGTGTTCAGCGTCAAAAAATAGCCGGGGTACCAAATTTTGGTGTCTCTACCTTGTCTGTGACGCGAGATATCGACAATTATCGAAAACGACCAAAAATGAGAGAAAGAGAGTTTGTGTATTTTGGGTGCTAGTTGTTTGTGCGCGCACCCAAAAGTAACAATCTCTCGCACCCAATTTGGTCGTTTTTTATACTTGCCAATATCTCGCGTCTCAGACAAGGTAGAGACACCAAAATTTGGTACCCCGGCTATTTTTTGACGCTGAACATTTCAATCCACAATGCACCTATTTTTCTGTAAAGCATCATTTTGAAAGTTGAAATAATGAACATATTACGTCATAACTAATGAACGCGACAGAAGGGGAAATTATCGATACCGTTCCAGTGGTCCTGATGGTACTCCCCGTTCATCCACCAAGTTTTGTGAGAAAACACGGCGCACCACTCTTACTTTAAGGTACAAAAAGACAAGGTGAAAAAAAACAAGGGCCGGTTTACGGTTCATTGATTCTATTTTATTTTTATCAAACAAACCTGTTACGAAGGGTGGTCGAGCCTCCTTTGTACTTGCTTTTACCTCCGTCGTTCCACCCGACACATCATTTCTCACGTCCTTACAACCCCCTGAATGGAAGAGAACTGTGTAACTGGAAGATGATTGTGTAACCATGTAGAATACTGTGTAACTGGAAGATGATTGTGTAACCATGTAGAGGGGAGAAGGAAACAAAAATGGAGAGAGAGAGGGAGAGCGAGCGAGAGAGTGAGAGAGATAAAGGTGGCTATAACCAATCTGTAGAGAGGCTTCGTCAAGAGTTACTCAACGAGTAAAGAGTGGGTGAGACAGAACATGCTCGTGACAAAAACTACTCAAATCATGTGACTGGTTTTAATTTGCGTGAAAGCAACCACCTAACAAAATAAATCTGACATCTTAGCTGTATAAATCTTCCATCGTATCTCTCTCTCTCTCTCTCTCTCTCTCTCTCTCTCTCTCTCTCTCTCTCTCTTTCTCTCTCTCTCTCTCTCTCTCTCTCTCTCTCTCTCTCTCTCTCTCTCATCCTTTCTCTCTAGCATGCTATAGCATTCCCCAATTTCATAACTACTCTAGCTTCTAGTTTTAGAGTCTTCAGACTCGTCGTTTGCTCTCTGAGTCTCAGTCTCTCTCTGAGTCTCCTAGTCTCAGTCTCTCTCTGAGTCTCTGTCTCTCTAAATCTCAGTCTCTCTCGGTCCCTCTCAGTCTCTCTCCCTCCGTCCTCGTGACCATTGACGTCCGCCAGCAGGGATTTAACTACCATCAGCTCAACCAGGATACTACTCAGCATAGCACTTATTATTTTATTCTGTTGCTTAAATAGACGGTGAGCTATTATAATTATACAATTACTCGGATTAATTCAATTGTTCGATATAATCTGAACAACATCTACCATCGTTACATGGTCTATACTAGTATGTTTAATCGTGATGAGATTACGAGATCGCAGTTGCCTAGTTAGACTGTTTCGGGCACCGTTAAGGGAGGGTTAGAACATAACAACTGGCCAGTGGCCACGGTTCTCGAAATGAGAATAGGGTCAGGCCAATGGTCTGAAATGCCACGCTAAAAAGCCTTTTACAAATTGCTACTTACTTAGACAGGTCATCCGCTCGTTCATGGGTACATTCCATCCCTTTTTTGCCAGGTCACACTTCACCTCTGTCGTGAGGAGGTCCGCATTTGCTCTCACAAAACCTTCCTTACAAGACAGTGTTATCTGGGGGCAGGTGTTGATTGTTTAATTGATAGTTTAATTTTTAGAAAGATTTCAATGTTTAAACGAGTCTGAGTTTTTTCCTGCTTCGAGAAAATATGAGTTATCGAGAATGCAATTATATTTGTGTGGTTTTACACTAAATTATATATATTAGTGGTTTTGTTGGCTCTTATATTTAGTGGTTTTACAATTTGAATTATTGTGAAAATGATTTAGAAAGATAAAGGAACGGTAAATCGGGATATAAACTAACCGCTTTGTCTGTGTACTGTACAGGAGGGGAGTTAGCTTCTCGTGTTAGAGATCCGTCCGGATAAGTCATTGTGTGAGAGTAGGACACCAAATCATCACAACCCGCTGAAATATTTAATATAGTAGTCTGTGGTAATATGTGCCCCAATATCGTCGCCTAAAGGTGCCGTATCAGCCAATCAGGAACCAGTATTTCTTGATTAGGTCGGTTTCTAGCCTTCACGGAAATAATTATAGAGATCCGAGTGGAACTATAAATTATGACTCACGTTGACAGTAAATGTGGCGTAGTCCTCCTAAAATATCAGAGTTTTGTACCTAAAACGATGAAAACGACTGACGGTGGGAATGGGTAACAGTCATTATCTTTCCCTAGTTGCTTATTCCTAATCAATCCCAGGAGAACCCCCCCATCCAAACCAGTAGAATGATTGTTAGTAAGCCTATTAGTTTTGGCTTCTCTTTTGCGTGACTCCCCCATTTCCAAACCAATTACATTTCCCCCTTGTTTTAGATCAATATCCCTCTCTTTCTATGTTGTTTGCCTTTGATTTGATTGCTGTTTGTACCACCGAGCATCTTTACTTTTACCCCCGAGCATCTCTATTGTCACTAATACATTGGATTGTACCATTCACGTTCCTTGCTGGACACCCTCCCACTAGAGAGAGAAAACATTGCAGAGCCTTGTTGAGTAAGGGAACCCCTGTCCCCTCACACAACAAGCTGAGCCGCGTGGAGTGGCTGAAACTTTGTTTACTATATATGTACATATAAGTAGTGGGGTTCTCCCTTTCCACTTTTTCGCAACGGTTACGCAACAAATCCGCAGCGGTTACGCAACAAATCCGCAGCAGTCACGCAACAAATCCGCAGCAGTCACGCAACAAATCCGCAGCGATTTATGTTAATTACCTTTCCAAAGAAGGCTGGGTACCAGTTGGTGTCAGATCCACATGTGGTGGTTATTATTCCCCTGTAATCCTCGTCGATATAGGTTATATTCACACCTGAATTGGATTGGATTGAGATTATTATTTTGGCGAAATTGATTTTTCCGCTCAAAACATTCCTCGGACGATGAAAAAGTCGAATTCTTAGAGAAACCTACAAATTTGTTCGGGATTTGCTGTTTGTCCGCCCGAAATATGGAGTTATCGAGTTTTGTGTGCAAAAAAGGTGACCAAAAATTTTGGTTTTGCCCCCCCTCCCTGGAGTTGGAGAAAAATCAATGCGCCACCCCTGGCTGGAACATTCCCGGTGAAACCCTTCGCCCCACGTCTCGTTATATTTCTCCTCACTGCATCGTGGGATGCATTCCTTACATTCCACCTCTCCATCCCACGACCCACACTCTCTCTCTCTCTCTGATCTCTCTCTCTGATCTCTCTCTCTCTCTCTCTCTCTCTCTCTCTCTCTCTCTCTCTCTAAGTCTCTCTCTCTCTCTCTCTCTCTCTCTCTC
>AVPN01000530.1:6862-19048 GCA_000695325.1 Pleurobrachia bachei
CCACCCCGTTCTTGGGTTATTAGGCTTTTTCGGTTTCCCGCCAAAATATTTTCCCGCCAAAACACAAAAAGCCTAATAACCCAAGAACGGGGTGGGGCCAGGGTCTGGCCCCACCAGGTTTTGTTCAGCTCATCGAGCTGAACATTTCTAGACCAGTCTCGTCTCCGCGCCCTGAAGTTGACCTAGAATCCCACGTGGTGCCAGCCATCTGCCAGCCAAACGGAAAAACGGCTATAACTCATCGACCAAAAGTCCAATCGACCTGAAATTTTGTATGTTCACTAATCTAGTGGTCCTCTATCATATGGTACCAAAATATAAACTCTAAGTGACCAGGAACTGTTATTATTCGTGCTAATTGGATGAGACGTAATAAATCACATAATTGTGAATAATTAATGAACCGGGGGTGGTCGAGACCTGCGGGATGGTGCAGCAGGTCAAATTTAAAATTCCAGACCCAACTTCCCACTGCCGACCCTACTAAAGGTAGACAATAAATAACAATCAATTATATACACTGCCAGGCCCCATCCAAGCAAGGTCCCTTGTGCAGGAGGCCGTGTCTATACGGTGAGGAAAAGAACTTGCAGGAGAGATGGATTGCTTGCATGTTGATCCACATGCACACATCTATTGAAACTTAAAACAAGTCACGTGACCCTCGTCACGTGCCATATCTCTGTACTCAGCAATTGGTCAATCTTAGCTTGTTACCAGAGTGAGAGAGACACACATCTCCATGTCTCATCTCTAGCACTTGTACACTTTGTTAGATCTGCTAGGTCATGACGACGACACCTCTTCCGTCCGTACCCCTTCAGGAGGGTGATACCTTGTCCACCATGTCCATGCTGGCTCCTGGTGACTCGGGCACCCAGGTTGACATCTCAGTAGCCAGTGAGGTATGAAGGAGGTTCTCTGGTCAGTGTAGTAGACATTATATCAGCTTGGTTTAATTCTAATTGTTTTTGTCCAGGCAGTCCAGGCAGAGTTGACTTGCCCTGCTTGTAACAAAGCCTACGAGATACCTACGGAGGAGAACGCTAGAGACAAGAGGCCACGTGTTTTACCATGTCTACACACAGGTTTGTACTACAAATTGTAGAACCACTCAGCACCTAGATAGACCCCCTTAAAATAACATAAATTGACCCTCAACATTTCTCTCACGGCGCCCCACTACGGCAAATATAACGGTGTGTATATTTCCCAGTGTGTGGAGAATGTCTAGAGATGCTGGCTAAGGAGGATGTGAAGAAGAAGAGTATCCGGTGCTCCCGGTGTCCGGAGAAGACCCTCTGTTGCCCCGGGTGTAATAAGGGTAAGAGTGTACCATTACAGCACTGACACATGATGTGTCACACATCATGCACTCCTTTATCTTGGTATGGGGAGGAGATGTGTTCTCCCACTCTCTATAGTCTATTATCTACGGTACGCGAAGGCTGTCAGAGCAATGGCCTGACAGCGCGAAGCGCACCTTTCATTATCAGCTCTTCACATCCAATTCCACATCACATTCTACATTCCATACAGGTGTGGGCTATACCCCTAAGAACCCTGAGGTCCTGCGATGTCCAGTCTGCCGGAGAGAGGCCCTGATTCCCGGGGGTACTATACTCGGCTTCAAGACCAACCTCCGTATCATGAAGCTGCTACAGATGGTGAAAATGAGGGGCGAGCACAAACTGGGCCTTCTTACTTGTGTGGGATGTGACCTCCTCTCAAAGTATGTCAAACATCTTTCAATGGGGGGGAGGGGGTGTTTACTGTTTATATCCTATACCTAAATCGAGATAATGTAATCTAAGGTAACATAACTCTCGCCAGACTGTCTAATCTATACCACCTCGGACAGGTACCACTGCATTGAATGTCAGGAGAACTACTGTCAGAGACACGCAGATTTCCATGAGAGGTCACGTGCTACTTGTGACCACCATCTAGTTCTAATAGAGGATGTTTTGGAATCCCATCAGGCCTTCCAGATGCTTCACAAGAGGCACTACTGTATGTATATCATATTGTATGTGTAGTAACAAGTCATTATCATAATCCATTCTATCAGGTTTGACCCACCCGAAGGAGCTAGTATCACTGTTCTGTAATGATTGTGAGAAAGCAGTGTGTCCCAGATGTGCCATAGGTCACCACAAGTCCCATGATGTGGTCAGTATCGAGGAGGTCTACGAGCATATCAAGGTAATTCAGATTATCAGATCCCTGTATCTACCACCTAATAATAAAAATCCCAAAATAACCCTTTACAAGGAGGTAGTATCGTAGTTTTTTTGAATTCCCCCATTATAAGCGAGATAATATTCGTCTATACAATTCGTCATATAAGATCAAAGATAAGTAGTATAGCCATTACCATAACCATTCAATCATCCCACAAAAACGTCGCGGGCTTAGATTGACCGTGAATAGGTTCCCAAGAAGTTTATGACAACCCATATAACGGTACCCCCCCCCCCGTAGTCCCCTAAAAACCAGATATTACAACGACTCTATCTCCCAGGTGAAAATGGAGGAGTTGAAAAAGAGGACAGAAACTAAAATATACAACCTCAAGTGAGCTTACAACTTAAGGCCAGTCCGGGGTCTTTAAAAAACTTTTAATATTTCAATTTGGTCCGGCTCGATGACATACCGAAAACCGATTTGAGCATACCGTCTAGGAGAAAAATGAGGTTAAATTTTGTCCCAAATCTAGTGTTAACCTCATTTAATCATGAACCGCAATACGTGAGCACTCATATTTGATACCAAATGAAAGGTATCATCAAGATTTTTACTTGTGAGAAATTTAATTAAGGCCTCAACGCCATTTGAGGTTAACATATTTATGAAAAAAACCACGTGTTCTTGAATATCTTGGCCGAAAAAAAACTTCAAAAAATTGCTCTACCGAAAAATATGTTCCTTTTGGATTGAAATGGATGCTTGCATCGTGTTCAGCGTCAAAAAATAGCCGGGGTTCCAAATTTTGGTGTCTCTACCTTGTCCAAAAGGAACATATTTTTTCGGTAGAATAATTTTTTGAAAGTTGAAATAATGAACATATTACGTCATAACTAATGAACGCGACAGAATTGGAAATTTTCGATACCTTTCCAGTGGTCCTGATGGTTCAACCACTAAGTTTTTGAGAAAACACGGCGCACCACTTTAACCTCACATTTCTAGATCACCACTTGGCGTAGCGATCTGAAACTTTCCACAAGTCTACATTATTCCTATAGCAAGCGTTTTACACTAAATTTGTCCATATAGGCCGCTGGCCGAATAGAACAGAACCTGAATTATTGAGGTTAACAATCAAATAAGAGTAAAAGTTAACCTCAAAAAACAGGGGGTTCTGATACACTTGGCGCGCTGTTACCCCACCCAAAATTTTCCTTCCTCCAAGTTACATCACATATGTAAACTTCAGAAAATCATACTGTTTTACCCTCGGACCCCGCCCCCTTCGACTAAAAAATTTGACAAGAACATTTTTAAAATCACCTTTTGGCACCATTTTTCGACGTCGCGTTTTTAGCCATAACTCGCAGTATTTTTTCAAAAGAGTCAAACTCTTTCCATTCAGATGTGGAATAGCTTTATAGTTTATATTCTATTCCTTTAATTTCACTTCTCCAAAATGACACATCCCAGTACCGCCCACAACAAATGACTGCTTCCCAGGCAAAGCATTGTGAAAATAAAGAACGCTGACCGAGAGAGCGACGTTGAGAGCCTCGCTGCTAAGAGGAAAATCCAGGAGATGACTGAGAGATGTATAAACTACCTCAAGGAAAGAGAGGTAAGGAACAGGATGAGAGTGTGGCAAGGATCAGAAGATGACACTGAACATGTGCATTTCAGATGGAGCTTGTGAAGCAGGTTAACCAGAGATGCAGCTCCAACGAAGATGTCATGAAGATTCAGCTCACTCAAATAGAGGAGAATTTAACGAACCTAAATGAAGGACAGGTAGAATATAATACATTTTTGTTGTTGAATAACAACATTTTCGGTTAATTTGGCAAACTTTGACCGCGTATACCGGCTGAGAATAGACCTTATGTTTTTATATCATAACTGTGAGGCTTTTTTTTTAGTTTTGTCTGACATCAGCACATTACATCTTTTTAGGAGTTTATAAATTCTGTATTTTCTAACTGGACGGAAGCAGAGATTGTAGCTATTGAGGATCAAATGATTGACAAACTTGAGGAACTATCAGCCATTGAAACCCATAAATACACCTATCCAGTGTCTCGAACTGAGTTCTGTAAGTTACCTCCCTTATCATATAGCGTTACAGAGAGTAGTATTCGTTGAAGTGGTTATACGGTCTTACAGGGTCATCAGATTGTGTAATACCAACCTATCAGCTATAACCTATCAGACAGGTTACCTAACTACATACCCCCCCTCCATTCGGTACCCCCCTCCCCCTCCCCGTAACACAGTTTTAAAATCACCTTTTTGGCACCATTTGGAGACGTTTAACGCCATAAATCAGTCATTTTCAACCATTTTCGGAAATCTTGAGATCATTGGAAAGAGGAAGTCAAACTCTTTTCCTTGAGATGCAGATCAATATCTTTATATTATTATAATATTCTTCTCACTTCCCCAAAATGACACACCCCGGTACCACTCTCACAACACAAACAACTGCTTCCCAGGCAAAGCATTGTGAAAATAAAGAACGCTGACCGAGAGAGCGATGTTGAGAGCCTTGCTGCCAAGAGGAAAATCCAGGAGATGACTGAGAGATGCATAAACTACCTCAAGGAAAGAGAGGTAAGGAACAGCTGTGAGAACTGTGTGGGTAATGATCAGAAGATGACTGAAGACATGTACATTTCAGATGGAGCTTGTGAAGCAGGTGAACCAGAGATGCAGCTCTAACGAAGATGTCATGAAGATTCAGCTCACTCAAATAGAGGAGAATTTAACGAACCTAAATGAAGGACAGGTAGAATATAATACATTTTTGTTGTTGAATAACAACATTTTCGGTTAATTTGGCAAACTTTGACCGCGTATACCGGCTGAGAATAGACCTTATGTTTTTATATCATAACTGTGAGGCTTTTTTTTTTAGTTTTGTCTGACATCAGCACATTACATCTTTTTAGGAGTTTATAAATTCTGTATTTTCTAACTGGACGGAAGCAGAGATTGTAGCTATTGAGGATCAAATGATTGACAAACTTGAGGAACTATCAGCCATTGAAACCCATAAATACACCATAGGTCACAGAGCTTGACTCAAGACATTCAATGGAGGGAATAGTATATCCGTTACAGAGAGTAGTATTCGTTGAAGTGGTTATACGGTCTTACAGGGTCATCAGATTGTGTAATACCAACCTATCAGCTATAACCTATCAGACAGGTTACCTAACTACATACTATGTAGTTACCATCTCATAAAGTACTGTATCTAACTATGAACAACTATCTAACTATGAGGTATTTTACTGTCTCGATGCGCTTCCTGGACATGAGAACTTAATTTAACAAGTTGAAATAACATTTTTAGTTAATATCCAGGTTGAGCTACCAACGATAAACATCTGCAGTTAAGAAGCTTCACCTAGTTTAATCGTTCTTCCAGTTCCCATGCAGGAAGCGCATCGAGACAGTTACCACTAGCAGCTGTTCGCATACATACCATACAATTACACGAAGCTCCCAAACCATCCCACCAATATATACGACTCTAATCATACAGTAGTTAGAATATTATATTGAACATATATCCCCTCTGCAGTGGACCAAGGGACCAAGGATGTGACTGAGGTGATTAAAGAGTTGGGTGCAGTTATCAGCGAGGAGCGAGTTAGACAGGCAATCAGCACTCTCGGACAAGTTAGCCGCGAGAACACCGTGGATGCGGGACACCGATTAATGAGCAGGTAGATCTGTATACAATTCGGACAATATTTATAGAGACAGTTTCAGAGTATGTTAAGTTATATAAAACAATTTTGTAAACCATGTATACAGCGTGTTTTTGATTAGGACATTTAACTGGTCATGGATCATTAGGACACGCACACATATAAAGTGATTTATTTATACGGGAGGGGCAGCATCGGCGAATCCAACCCTAGCATTCCCCATGTCATAGACGGTGTAGTAGGGCCCGTGGAAGACATCCCCTAGGATCCATAATGGACCAGCGGGGGGAGGGATGTCCATACCGATCATTCCTAGCAGACACTCGGTTTGGCCCATCTGGGTCACCTGTGTGATTCATTAACATGGACGTGGGGGTATTATTAAATATATTTGATTGGAAAAGTAATGCATTTAGTTAAATCATTCAGATTGTAAGTAAGTGAAAATATAATGCATTATCAAAATATCATGCATGCACTATACCATTGTTGAGTATAAGGGATAGAGGACCCCCCTAAACAAAAGTGCCATGTATTACAGCGTTGCTATGGAACCCCCATGATGATGGGAGACGGTTTTTCTCCAACTACGTGTCATAGTAACTATAACTTAAAGTCGGATTTTTTGACGTTGTCACCCCCCTTTTGGTCGCGCGGCGTCGTGTTTGCGCGTGACAGCCCCTACTTGCTCTCACTTTTCGGCAAAAAACCCAGGGGGGTGACAACTTCAAAAAATCCGACTTTACATACCTTTAGGACATACTGGCTGGGAGTTAGAGGGAATGCCTTCCCAGATATTGTAATTGTGAAGGTAGGCAGGGCATCGATCTAGAGAAGAGGGGATATTATATATATCTTTGAGTTTGAAAATAATATAGTAAATCTTCTAAGACTAATTCATTCTCGACTCGGCCCCCGCCCACATTCCACAAGGGTTAGCATATTCTTTTCAATTGGTTTAGGCTCATATTTTCAGAAATTTATGTCGTACCGTTTGATAGAAGTTTCTAATTACTGAAACTAGCTATTCTCTCCATCTTTACATTATCCCTGATCTTACTCTGTGGGGGTCTTATTATGACTATTTTCCCTATACGCCTGGACTCAGAAAGATAATTAAAGAAATGTTCTGCACAGTTGATTGGTTTTGAGAAATAGCTGGGAGGGGGACAAGTTCCAATAGTATACCTTTGCACAGTCGATGATGGTGATTCCCTTAACAGATGTACCTCCAGCCACTGCAATGATCTTGTTAACGGCCTCAGTGGGTCCCGCCATCAGACTAGTTCCAGTGTCAGCAATCGCATTGCATCCTCCTGATAATATACTGTGTTTCAAGTCGAGATAAAGTGATTACGTGATGAATTATGATATATCTTATCGTATCTTATCAAGATATGATCAATAAGAGCATCAATTCTAATCCGGACTCATTATTTTTAATGAGTCCGGTTTAGTTCATCCCTTCAGCTTTTTGATCGATCCCGCACAGGATTGATTCGAAAGCTGAAGGGATGAATCTCATTAATAAAACTTGACATGAACTCAAAAATGTTGAGGAATGAGGCACTATTAACAATTAAGTTTTGGCACTGAGAAGAAGCTCTCTCTCTCACCTTGGCAAACATCCTGATCACCGAACATCATTGAGTCAACTTTGAACTCCCAGTAAGCGGAGAGGGACACTGGGACCCAGGTGATGTTGCCTGTATAATGTGCTTCATCTACACCCCCAAGAGTCATTTCACCTCCTTGTTCAGACTATAGGGGGATGTGTTGAGTTGGGGTCGTGATAAAAACATATTTTGGACGAAATCCTCCGCCAAATCAGTACAGTATTGTAAGGTTTATTACCTCTGCATCTCTGCTCAGCCAGAAGGCGAAGACGGGTTCCTCAACTAGTCCCTGGTCGATCATGTTGTTGAACACGGGGGTAGCACCAGTAACAGCAATCGTAGGGAATCCCATACCCAGTATACCGTCAAACTGTGTAGGATGTAATTGAGGTAATCTAGCTGTGTCTGACAGTGGTATGGAAACCCCCTACTGCACGGAGCTTTTCTAAATCAGCTTTTCAAGACGAATCCAACCGGTTAATTAGCTTTTTATCTTATCGGGAAGTTTGGGCTTGAGCATCTTTATTTTTGTCATTTTTCGGTGTGTGAGCCAATCAGAGGCGTTTATTTCGAAATCACGATACTTAGTAAGCTAATTCCGGTTGCGTTGGATTCGTCTAGCTCCGTGCAGTTGGGCGTTTCCATACCACAGTACAGCAAACGTCAGTCAGGACATTTTAATTCCATATTAATCCCCCTCCTTCAGACACCATTTAGCTGACCTCCCACCCCGTAGAGATTATTAGTCTCACTAGCGGCTTCATACAATGGCGCAAATTTTGACAGCTATCTCTCATGACAAGGACAGTAATCAATAATGCAGAATGGCTGTACTAGGGGCCGGTACATTCTACCCGTGCTCTCTGAGGAAAGAGCTTTTACAAATGGAGGGTTAGAGCATAACAAGAAGGTAGTACCTTGGCAGCCACAAATGTGTAACCGGGTTCTTTGAGTGCTTCTCCAAACAGTTGTCCCTTAACAGTCATATCACCCATCAGAACATTGTCTTTGCTGATGTACCCTGGAATAACGGAGGTCATTATAGGGGAAGGGGGTCAATTAATCCGTTCGTGAGTGCTACACATTGAATAAGATATCATTGTCTCAGTGGCGGTATATGAAGATTTGATTTGATAAGAACAGTTGCCCCTTTCGGGGACGCACGAGGGCAATCACTTAGCAATTATACTAGCACCAGCTGTACTGCGCTATAAATATAATAGTTAGAGTCTCCCACATATCCATTGCTCTTATATCTGCTATCTCTCATTGGTGGGGTCCTACATGACTAACCACTATAAAGCACCATGAATTACTAGATAACTTTAAGTTATATTAAGGGTCCAGACGGGGGGGGGGGTCCCTCAGGACTAACCACTATATGAATTTAAACTAGATAACTTTATAAAGGTTCTAAAGAGAACTAAGTTATCTCTAGAACTAAATTATCGTTCTAACCTGTGAGAGACGGGGATGTGTTGAGTTGGGGTCGTGATAAAAACATATTTTGGACGAAATCCTCCGCCAAATCAGTACAGTATTGTAAGGTTTATTACCTCTGCATCTCTGCTCAGCCAGAAGGCGAAGACGGGTTCCTCAACTAGTCCCTGGTCGATCATGTTGTTGAACACGGGGGTAGCACCAGTAACAGCAATCGTAGGGAATCCCATACCCAGTATACCGTCAAACTGTGTAGGATGTAATTGAGGTAATCTAGCTGTGTCTGACAGTGGTATGGAAACCCCCTACTGCACGGAGCTTTTCTAAATCAGCTTTTCAAGACGAATCCAACCGGTTAATTAGCTTTTTATCTTATCGGGAAGTTTGGGCTTGAGCATCTTTATTTTTGTCATTTTTCGGTGTGTGAGCCAATCAGAGGCGTTTATTTCGAAATCACGATACTTAGTAAGCTAATTCCGGTTGCGTTGGATTCGTCTAGCTCCGTGCAGTTGGGCGTTTCCATACCACAGTACAGCAAACGTCAGTCAGGACATTTTAATTCCATATTAATCCCCCTCCTTCAGACACCATTTAGCTGACCTCCCACCCCGTAGAGATTATTAGTCTCACTAGCGGCTTCATACAATGGCGCAAATTTTGACAGCTATCTCTCATGACAAGGACAGTAATCAATAATGCAGAATGGCTGTACTAGGGGCCGGTACATTCTACCCGTGCTCTCTGAGGAAAGAGCTTTTACAAATGGAGGGTTAGAGCATAACAAGAAGGTAGTACCTTGGCAGCCACAAATGTGTAACCGGGTTCTTTGAGTGCTTCTCCAAACAGTTGTCCCTTAACAGTCATATCACCCATCAGAACATTGTCTTTGCTGATGTACCCTGGAATAACGGAGGTCATTATAGGGGAAGGGGGTCAATTAATCCGTTCGTGAGTGCTACACATTGAATAAGATATCATTGTCTCAGTGGCGGTATATGAAGATTTGATTTGATAAGAACAGTTGCCCCTTTCGGGGACGCACGAGGGCAATCACTTAGCAATTATACTAGCACCAGCTGTACTGCGCTATAAATATAATAGTTAGAGTCTCCCACATATCCATTGCTCTTATATCTGCTATCTCTCATTGGTGGGGTCCTACATGACTAACCACTATAAAGCACCATGAATTACTAGATAACTTTAAGTTATATTAAGGGTCCAGACGGGGGGGGGGGTCCCTCAGGACTAACCACTATATGAATTTAAACTAAATATTAAGGGTCCAGACGGGGGGGGGGTCCCTCAGGACTAACCACTATATGAATTTAAACTAGATAACTTTATAAAGGTTCTAAAGAGAACTAAGTTATCTCTAGAACTAAATTATCGTTCTAACCTGTGAGAGACCCAGTACCGTACTGTAGCGCGAATTCTGTCCCATTCTTTTCGAAAGTTGATGACTTGCTGTCGCTATACTTCCTGCAAAGATGGGGAGGGGGTAATTAGAAACAGTATTGTACGATTGTTCGATTATTGCAAGGCTTTTGTTCACTTTTATTGTTACCTATAAGATGATTAAAACTAGTATTGAAACCTTTCTAGTTAGCCTATAAGATGATTAAAAATAAACTAGTATTGAAACCTCTCTAGATTCTACTAGAAACTAGAACGGTTTCAATGCTAGTTTATGCCCTTTATCATGCAGTATCATTTTCTTCAATCATCATTTTCTACTATTGTGCAGTATCATTATTGAACAGAATAGTAACGAGGCCTGTTCAAGATATTTAACTGTACTGACATTTCATGTAACTTAGTTTGTTGTTAATGTTAGCAATCCTTGCATGTACCTGTGAGTCCAACAGGCAAGGTTTGTCCAGCTGCAATGCTGGCTAGGTACCCACAGGTTGCTACTCCCCGTGTCGAATATAACACGGAACATCTGGGGTGGGGATCCTATTCCAATTTCCCCAAAATACTGAGCATTCATCACATCACTCAGAATAATATCCGTCTTTCCTGGTTTCGAGGAATGGTTATTTGTTCGCGGAATTAAAATATGGTTAAAATGACATGCTAAATGTCGGATAAAATATTTCAAATATCAAATCTCAATCTCATTTAAAGTGGCAGTCTAGCCGTGCCCGTAAATTGTACAGACATAAAATATGTCTTTTAAAATTCAAAGTTTCATTGAGACAAGGTCTCTCCTTTTGAGAATATAAATTTGTTACAGGGCGATATAGGATATACGATAGTGTCTAACCTGATTCGAGTGTTTTCTCTCTAAGTGTTTGAATGGTGTCATATCGGTTTGAAACTACTAAATCATCCATTACGGAACTCGTCTTGAACAGCTTGAACCGCGACAGGGCCAACGCTGGACTGCATAGCGCAACCACACATAACACAGCTGAAAGAATCGATCAGTTGGAAAATGCATATACAGTAAGCAAATATTGAGAAGCATTAGCTTACCTAGCCGAAACATCTTGAAGAGAAGTGTGGTTCGAGAAATGAAGAAGGCGAACAACCTACTATTCTCCGAGGAGACCCTCTTTTAACTCAAATCTCCCCCGGGGTCAGGTGATATATAGATAGCGAGAGATAACGGGAGGCTTGTACCAGCCATGTAACATAAGTACACATGAGAAAAAGTATTTACTTGGAGCTATAAAAGCTAAAATAAAAGAACTCAATGGTACAAGTTACAACGATTAATCTCTCTCAAAATAATTAAAAAACATTTACTTGTCAATATTTAAATGTATTTCGATGTCAATTATGTGAGCTAAATGTTCCATGGTCGGGAAAGAGGTTGTTGTATTATTAATCGATTCGGCAATAAGTCAGGCAGTTTGCAGATCAGCTACACTAACATAAACCCATGGAAAAACTGTTTGTGATGTTCACAAGTAGGATGAATATGAAAGCATATCTCTTGAATTGTTCATACTTTGTTCGTACTTTCTTTTTATTCTTTTTGCGTGTGTGATCACAGTGTCAGGCGACTCAACATATTTTTTGCTCATCGTCAAGCTGCAGTCGCTCTTATAAGAGCTTGCAATTTATCTAGGTTTATGAAAATATACACTTAGGATCTGGTGGCGCCATGATACCCCATTTGGGGCAGTCATGACTGCAGAGTGCAGTGCACTCAGAAGTCAGATATAAGTTACATATCATATGTTATGGGAATAGGACCATTACACCAGTAATAT
>AVPN01000531.1:0-11848 GCA_000695325.1 Pleurobrachia bachei
TATTCTACTACAGCTCTTTTTTTCAACTTAATTTAATTTCTTTTAGCTTGGAATGTGCCTTGGGATCACTATAAGATGACTGATCGAAATTCTCCTATATCATTGAACTGACTGCAGGTAACTTAAAAAAGGTAACTGGACTCTCTAGTTCCCAGAAACAGGAACTTCCTTCATAACGGTTAAGTGCTTGCCATCGGTCACCAAATGAGAAAGAGTCGTTCTCAATAGAGAAAAAGAAAGGGCTAATTGTGAGCGAGAGAGAATATCTGGGTGAAAACTAAAAAAGTAAAGTCGTGAGCACGCTGCACTAGCAGGGTTTTCGCCAAATTTAGTAGTTTCCCAGGGTCTGCGTCTATAACACATCCTCCAAGTGGAGAGAGAAGCCCTGCAGGGGATGCCCAGGTCAGTTGTTGGCCCAATCTGACTAGCGTGCTTAGAGGAAGTTGCTGCATTGTGGGAAAACTGCAGAATAGTTTGTTTGTATTTTGTCTAGTGGAAGCTAGTTTGTGTTTGAGTGTGTTGTTGTAGTTCCGGATACAGGTATGCATGTTCCTGTCCCCGTTCCCCATCCTGATCGGAAGGGGCAGGAACTTCATCTCACGCCCTACTTTCCATGCCTAAACTTCCTGAGGAAGTTTAGGGAGGAACGGAGACTAGGGCGTGAGGTGAAGTCACATATGAAAGAGAACAGCTAGATCTAGCATATTGGGACAGGGGAGATATTGGAGAAACTGTCTGGTGGTGATGTCGACCACACTCTCTAGTTGGGCGCCGCCATTCAGACAATTGAGGCCTAGGATTTCACTTGTTCTTTTCTTCTTGTGAAGGACACGCAGAAATTGTCGGTCCCCTTTGCAAAGCTTTGTACTTCCCGGGAGACTAGTAATTATGGGAGTCACACTCACAGTCTTCACCCCCGTCCATTTCAGGAGAGAGGAATTCGAGAGAAAGATATGATGTCCGCTAGTGTTCCGGACTATTGCGAGGAAATAGACGGTCCTGTGTTGCTGTGGCAGTTTCTGTTGCGGATGCTCAACGACCCGAACTACAGGACCGTTATAATGTGGACTGGGAAATACTTGGAGTTCAAGGTTTGAGCAGTTCAGCTATAATTGTCTACCGTCTAGAATAGTGTGAAAATCTTGTTGCATCTTTTTGTTTGAAGTGAATGTGGTTGTCGCAAGGCACAACCACATTTACTTCGATCATGTCACCGCTGGCCTCAACCACAGCTTGTCTCTTTGTGTTTTGTTACTTGTATCGTTAGGCCAAGGGTAGGGAAAGTCCCCACTCCCCAGCCTTATATAGTTGACCAGTGACCACCGTCCAACAACTCACATGATTATCCTTTACCTATAGTTGCTAGACCCGGAGGAGGTAGCCAGGCAGTGGGGACAACACAAGAAGAAACCACACATGAACTACGATAAACTCAGCAGAGCACTCCGGTAATTTAATTAGGAGATTTAGCTTATTAACAGTTAGCTAAGACTCACGTTAACCAACTGTCTGCAGGGCCAGACCTTTTTGATTTTCATATTCGATCGGATCGCCAGGCAGTTTATCAGACAGTTTCTGTTGCGATCAAACGACTTCATTTAGCATTTATCTCATCACCAGTTTTCTCATCCCTATAAACACCAGGAATTGACCGAATTAAGAAATACTGGTCCCTGATTGGCTGATACTGATAACCAGTCACGTGACCTAAATAACGAGTTCTGATTGGTTGTTCACTTCTTTCGGTCAGTTCATCCCCATAAACACCCTGCAGGTACTACTACGACAAGAACATCATCAAGAAAGTATCGGGACAGAGATATGTGTACCAGTTTGTTGGGGCAACCCAATCTGCACCCTGTCTCGCAGCCGCGATGGTGGATCCACGAGACACCAACAACAACAAGGTAATTGTAGTGTTCTGTTATAGTGGATGTTGCCATGCTATACAGTCGTGCGATGAGTCGTCCCATAGTGCGTCCATATCGATACGATGCGCCGTCGAGCGTCGTTTACTTTGAGGGCTTTGAAGACTCGGTGTGGTCTCTGAGTGTGGCCCAACAACCAAAATATATTTTAACTTTGCTAATGCTGGTAATTACCCCATCCCCAACACTTCTAGGTAACATCTGGTGGTACTGTTGTTAGTGCAGCTCTGAATGATTTGAGGGATCTACAATGTAAAGTACAGTACACAGGATCTAATGTACAACAACAACCACCACTTCAACCTCCCCCAAGTGTGAGTATGAAATTCAGGAGATTTGAATCCGCCATAAGTTATAATCACTGCAGATCTACTCCTACCACCCATTTAATAGACACTCGTCATTCGACTGATCAGTTTACTTTAGTACTTAACCCATTCCCCAAATAGTACTAGTAGGGTGAGATATCTGGGAAGTTTGGTCTGGAATTTTAAGCTTGACTTTAAATTTGACTCCATTGATGATGATACATTCCCATATTTCAGTGTGAGTATTCGGGGCTAGCATCAGTACCGGAGGACAGCTCAGCCGCTTACAAAAACTACCGAACAAGAAGGTACTACAGTCGGACCCCGATTTACCGGGATCCTCGGCCTCGGGGGAAGCCATTTTGCCCGGTAAATCGGGGTGTAAATCGGGGTGCCCGGTATATCGGGGTAGAGCATATCTGACCCAAAAATCCTACTTTTGACCAAAATTCTATACCGAGACACCTCTAACTGTATAGTATACATTTATTGATGACAATATGATCATTGCTTCTGTCATTAGATGAAGAAAATTTAATAATTCAAAAAAAATTGTAAAAACTTTTTCTAAGGTAAGCAGCCCCGACCGAGTCCGAATCGTGTTTCGAATCGGTGCATCTTATCGCATGTCCTGCCGCTAATTAGACGGTTCGAAACGAAGCGATACGTAACCGGCAAAACTTCGAAAATTTTCCAAAACAAATCGGGGGAAAGAAATCCTCCCGGTAAATCGGGGCCCGGTAAATCGGGGTCCGACTGTACTTTGATTAGGCTCTATTTTTTGACAACGTTCGCAATTAAACGGAAATTTTAATGGAAGAAAAAACATCAATCGACTTAACAAAGTTGTCCATAAAAATATTATTATTTACACAAAAAACGGATTCGATAATCGAACCCGTTTTTTGATCGCAATTCTGCCAGTGCCTAATTGAACAACGATCAAATATACCCGGATCTAGGTCTAGTTCGGTGTGTTCCTATCTGTCGGAGCAGCAACAGCACCACCTATACCGGATATCAAGATCTAACTCCATCGACCACAGTCCCCCGGATCATCACCCGCCCATGTTTGAGCCCTTCAACTACAGGTATACATAATGATGTGTATTGTGCGGTGTACCCTATACCAGTGATACAGCTGCAGTAAAACTAGCGCGGTGCTGCAGATGGTTAAAAAGTTATTGACACTCGTGCGTAGTGACACAGTCCTCGTCAGCTTCTGAAGCTCACGCCTCACGCCGATGGCACCAACTAAATTGTACCCAAATTATATCACATGATCTAAACTAACATATTCTCAACTTGGCATTTCCTCCCTGTCAGGCCAATGCTCTGACCACAGTTCTCGTGCGCTGCGCGAGAATTGGGTCAGGCCAATGCTCTGACAGTTTCTTCCAGGAGACGATTATCTCACTCATCCGGCACCACACTGGAGTCTCCCATGGAAATTAAGATGGAGCGACTGGCAACCGATGATCCTTTATCCATTTCACCCACAGGTAATTCATTAATTAATTTGAATGAAAGTTTGGGATGGGATCGAGAGAAAGCTAGACAATTGAACAATTCAGTCTTGTGGCAAGATTCTTTGCTACATTCCATTTCCTGAATAAAGAGATCTGAGCAAGAATTCCCATTCCATTTCCTTTACAAAATTTCCATATCTATGAAAACTGAAAACTTATATCACTCTGCACAGGTTACCCTACGTCAATGCCACCTCCTCCTCCCCCACCACGGCCTCTGGTAGTTGACCAGCTACCACATCTACCATCCTCCCAACACAACGATCAACTGACTCTCACCTCCCACACCTTCGAAGAGGATGGTTTCGGTATGGTGCCTTATGATGAATGCGATGTAAAACAGGTTAGTTGTCATCTTTTGGGTCTTCTTAATTTTCTCATTCTGTAATTTGCTAATTGCTTTGGGATGATACGTCATGTTTTGTCTATCTATTTTCTAACATCCTGCCCTCTCTTTCTAAGATCCTGCCCTCTCTTCCTAAGATCCTTCCTTTCCCACAGGACCCCGAGGACGGATCTGAAGGTGGGTTTCCCTTCCTACCAAGTTGCAGACTAGACGACCACAGATCGGTTGTGAAGGAGGAGCTATACGAATGGACGGATCTTCCAAAAGAGGTCGGTGTGACGTCACAACTGAGGTTAGCATGACAACTGACTGTGACGTCATACATTGGTTGCCATGGTGACCATCCTCAGGGCCTACATCCCGAAATGCTACTTTTCTTTAGTGCCATGACTGACGTCGCATACATTGGTTGTCATTTAGAGACCTTCCCCAATTAGCTCTGCCGCAGAGAGAGAGGAGTCACGGTTTTTACTTCCCCGTTCCCCGCTAACTTAACTAAATCTTGTCGTCTGTAGCATATTTCTCAACCCCTCTTTCTAACCGAATAGATATAGTGATCGTTGCTAATTTATTTGAACAGCCTAACCACTTAACCAACTCTAACAGCTGTATCGCGTGTGGCTGTCTGTAGTTGTGTTCCTCTTGCTAAACAAGTCGTTATTTGAACTAAACCAATCTTTGTATTTCAGGGCCTAATGGGTTACACCTTGCCTGGTTTCGAGCCCTCAGACAACTACGCCCCTCTTCAAGAAATAGCACCTTTCCTCCACTAAACAATATTCCTCCAAGTGAACCACACAGTTTTTCTAATTTCATATATCGATTTTATGTCATATTTTCCAAAAGTTTATGTACAACTTAACCGTATAAACGCTACTTCGTGTGCACCAAAATCCAATTTATTTAACTCATGAGACGTTACGTTATGTCCAGAAATAATCCTAATCCGTATTTAATATATCAGCCCTTGACCGGCAACCCCAGAATTGGAGAACAATTTGTCTCCTATTTATCCTCATTAATTCCATCATTAATTTAACTGGGATCCCATACGTAAACTGCTTCAAATAGAAATGTTGTACCAGAGCTAAAGTCGGATTTTTTGAAGTTTTCACTTGTCAAATCCGACTTTAGATCATCATGCGTTTTGATTTTCATATCTATGCCCACGTGCACGAATTTGACAGCTTTCTCACATATCAGTGGTTTGTCAACCACGATGCTGACCATTTATCAATACCATTCATCGACTGTTTTATTGAAAAAAGAAGTTGAAATGAGTTGAATCTGTATACGTATAAAGAGAGCGTGACATTTATTTATTTTATGATTTTTATTTTGTGTTTTTTGCAAATCTTTATAAGTTGGGATTTTGATAATATATTAACTACTCTAGTTCGGTGTGTTCCTATCTGTCGGAGCAGCAACAGCACCACCTATATCGGATATCTAGATCTAACTCCATCGACCACAGTCCCCCCGATCAACACCCGCCCATGTTTGAGCCCTTCAACTACAGGTATACATAATGATGTGTATTGTGCGGTGTACCCTATACCAGTGATACAGCTGCAGTAAAACTAGCGCGGTGCTGCAGATGGTTAAAAAGTTATTGACACTCGTGCGTAGTGACACAGTCCTCGTCAGCTTCTGAAGCTCACGCCTCACGCCGATGGCACCAACTAAATTGTACCCAAATTATATCACATGATCTAAACTAACATATTCTCAACTTGGCATTTCCTCCAGGAGACGATTATCTCACTCATCCGGCACCACACTGGAGTCTCCCATGGAAATTAAGATGGAGCGACTGGCAACCGATGATCCTTTATCCATTTCACCCACAGGTAATTCATTTATTAATTTGAATGAAAGTTTGGGATGGGATCGAGAGGAGCTAGACAATTGAACAATTCAGTCTTGTGGCAAGATTCTTTGCTACATTTCATTTCCTGAATAAAGAGATATGAGCAAGAATTCCCATTCCATTTCCTTAACAAAATTTCCATATCTATGAAAACTGAAAACTTTGACAACTTATATCACTCTGCCCAGGTTACCCTACGTCAATGCCACCTCCTCCCCCACCACGGCCTCTGGTAGTTGACCAGCTACCACATCTACCCTCCTCCCAACACAACGATCAACTGACTCTCACCTCCCACACCTTCGAAGAGGATGGTTTCGGTATGGTGCCTTATGATGAATGCGATGTAAAACAGGTTAGTTCTCATCTTTTGGGTCGTCTTCATTTTCTCATTCTGTAATTTGATAATTGCTTTGGGATGATACATGTTTTGTTTATCTATTTTCTAACATCCTGCCAAATCTTTCTAACACCCTGCCCTCTCTTTCTAAGCTCCTTCTTTTCCCGCAGGACCCGGAAGAGGGATCTGAAGGTGGGTTTCCCTTTCTGCCAAGTTGCAGACTAGACGATCACAGATCAGTTGTGAAGGAGGAACTGTACGAATGGACGGATCTTCCAAAAGAGGTCGGTGTGACGTCACAAGTGAGGTCACCATGACAACTGAATGTGACGTCATACATTGGTTGCCATGGTGACCATCCCTCAGGGGGGTCTAAATCCCCAAATATTACTTTTCTTTAATGCCCCTGACGTCACATTGGTTGTCATTTAGAGACCTCCCCAATTAGCTCTATCAGAGAGAGGAGTCACGGATTTTACTTCCCCGCTACTAATCTGTCTGTTGCATTTCTCAATCCCCTCTCTAACCGAATAGATTATATAGCAATCGTTACTAATTTAGTTTAACAACCTAACCACTTTACCAACTCTAACTGTATCGCGTGTGGCTGTCTGTAGTTGTGTTTAGCTTCCCCTTTAAATCACTCACTGTATTTCAGGGTCTAATGGGTTACACCTTGCCTGGTTTCGAGCCCTCAGACAACTACGCCCCTCTTCAAGAAATAGCACCTTTCCTCCACTAAACAATATTCCTCCAAGTGAACCACACAGTTTTTCTAATTTCATATATCGATTTTATGTCATATTTTCCAAAAGTTTATGTACAACTTAACCGTATAAACGCTACTTCGTGTGCACCAAAATCCAATTTATTTAACTCATGAGAGACGTTACGTTATGCCCAGAAATAATCCTAATCCGTATTTCTATATAGTCGGGAACTGGCCGTTGGGGTCTTAACCTCTTGTTAAACAGAGCTATTTATCCTCATTAATTCCATCATTAATTTAACTGGGATCCCATACGTAAACTGCTTCAAATAGAAATGTTGTACCAGAGCTAAAGTCGGATTTTTTGAAGTTTTCACTTGTCAAATCCGACTTTAGATCATCATGCGTTTTGATTTTCATATCTATGCCGACGTGCACGAATTTGACAGCTTTCTCACATATCAGTGGTTTGTCAACCACGATGCTGACCATTTATCAATACCATTCATCGACTGTTTTATTGAAAAAAGAAGTTGAAATGAGTTGAATCTGTATACGTATAAAGAGAGCGTGACATTTATTTATTTTATGATTTTTATTTTGTGTTTTTTGCAAATCTTTATAAGTTGGGATTTTGATAATATATTAACTACACAGTCGGGGCCCGATTTACCAAGATTCTCGACCCGGTAAATCGGGGTCCGACTGTACACATAAGTGTGATACACCTATGACTTTAAAGTATGTTTGTTGTTTTGTATACAATTTTATTACAATCTTTTGGCAAGTTTTCCCTTTTTAACTTTCTCAAAAGCTTTCTGCCACTGCAATCAAATTTCGACGCTCTCTTTACGCTCTCAACAAAGTAAGATCTCACCGCTATTCCTATCCACACACACACACACACACACACACATGATTATGAAGTTCCCAGCTATACATTCATTGAGTGACTCTTAGGATAGGACCTTATATCGAACGATAACCTCTAACGGCACCACCAAGCTTGCCGATAGAGACACTGAAAGGCTTCTTAACTCACATGACATAGTATGCCTCCAGGAGGTTTGGAAGCAGGTACCTGTTACTCACTTTAGAGGCTACTTCAGTCTCAGGCACACCTCTAACTCTGGAGGTGTCGCCATACTTATCAAGAACAACTTATCACCAGGTCTTTCAATCATCAAAACCAGCAACCCGGACATCCTAGCTGCCAAGCTCGATCATACTTTCTTCAATGTAAAACGGGATATTTACATCATCAACGTCTATGCTCGTCCGGAGAACTCATCTGGAGACTCAATCAGCACAGGTATCAACACCATTCAGGACTGCTACGACACTATCTGCAATCTTCCGGAGAATGGAGAAATCCTTCTTTGCGGGGATTTCAACGCCAGAATTGGAACTACACACGGCCAAGTGATGGAGTTTGAAAACACCCATGTGCCTGTTTCACCCCAGTACGAAGCAGACATTATCTTACCCAGGACCTCACAGGACATAGATACCAATAAACAAGGTAAGCACTTCACGGACCTAATCACCGACAACCAACTGGTCATCCTGAACGGCCGGACCTTAGGTGACCTGACTGGAGCTTATACGAGCATTCAGAGACAGGGCTGCTCAGTGGTGGACTACATGGCGACGTCACGTAGCCTTTACCAATCTGTGGAGCACATGACAGTTGGCAGCCTCCTCCCCACTTCAGATCACCGACCTCTTTCTACCCTCTTAAAATGCTCGTATGAAGCCAACACTATTGGAAACATGGAACGCTCCTACAATAAGGCCCCTAGTAGATTCATTATCACTACCACGGGTAAATCCTTTTTCCGGAGTCTCCTGGAAGAGTCCGATCCTGTCCTCAAGGATATCACCAACAAGCTAGCAGACCCCACAGACCCGGTTCCAGCATACACGGAAATGGTAAACCACCTCCGTAGACTCTGTAACATTGCATTCAAGGTATCTAACCCGGGAGCTAGCAAAGCACATACCTCCCAGCCGTGGCACAACCGGAACGTTAAGGAAGCAAGGAAACTCCTGGGAAAAGCAACCTCTCTAACGGACTTATTCCCAGAACAAACCAAGATTAAGGAACTCTACTACCGCATCAAAGGCAGATACAAGAAACTCATCAGAAATTCCAAAGCACGACACAAATCGAAACTCA
This sequence comes from Pleurobrachia bachei, assembly GCA_000695325.1. NCBI lineage: Eukaryota > Metazoa > Ctenophora > Tentaculata > Cydippida > Pleurobrachiidae > Pleurobrachia > Pleurobrachia bachei. The sequence continues at coordinate 9,210 of AVPN01000531.1, forward strand.
ACAAGGACATAGAAGAGGGGAAAATTCTCAACTGGCAAGCGTTCCAGAAGGTTAAGAAACTTAAAACCCATAGTGAGCAGTTCAACACAGTGGACATGGAAAACTTTGAATCTTTCTTCAAAAAACTCTACTCCGATACCCATAAAACTTTAACAGTTGAGGAGAAAAACATCATGCTCCAAGAAGCCGACGAAATCAACCACCATAACACCAGTAACCAAGATGAAGCTGCACTTGCTCTCAACACCGATATCTCCAACCAAGAAATATCAGGCTGCATTCGTAACCTCAAGTGCGGCAAAGCTGCTGGAGACGACATGCTCTCCAACGACATTCTGAAGACCCTTGATGACAGACACGTTGACATACTCACCGCAATCCTCAATAAAGGCTTCAAGACGGGAATTTACCCTTGGACAAACAGCATCATCACTCCCCTTCACAAAAAAGGAGCACGGGGTGACCCCGATAACTATAGAGCGGTGTCGGTAGGTAGTGCCATAGGGAAGATCTTCAGCACAGTCATGTTGGACAGGCTAGTCCAGTTCAGAGAGTCTAAGTGCCCCGATCCAATTAACCAACTAGGATTTAGAAAGGGAGCACAAACCTCTGACCATGTTTTGTCGCTGATGACCCTGGCACAAAAATATCGCAAGACCAAGACCCCTCTATATGCCACATTCGTTGACTACAAGAAGGCTTTTGACAGTGTTCCTAGGCAGGCGCTGTTCCTTAAACTGTCTAAACTCGGTATTTGTGGTAACTTCACACACACACACACACACACACACACACACACATGATTCCATGAACTCTTACAACCTTTCCAAAGACACGGTATCACGTTTGATATGATACGCATCGTCTCAGTAAGGAAAAGTCTCCGTAAAATAACCGCTAATTAGGTTTCGGTCGGGTGACCTGTACAAAGTTTCAAATTCCAGCGAAAATATATTTTGCAAATTTGTACGTGCCTAAATCTGTACTTTCAGACTCTCTTCCAGACTCGTCTTCTAGAAAACTGTCTATTAAGGAATTAAGGAATTGGATATTGTCCTCTCTCCCACCTGGTACTACCGGGGCATTTCCGAGCCCCCTTGATTTGATTGACTTTCGAATTATGAGTCTCTTCAGAGTGTAGCTTTTCAGTAATCTGATATCTCGAGTTCCACTTCATTTGTTTATTTGAACTTCGGGCGTCGACGTATCTTGTAACTCTGCATGATAAGGCATGGGGGTCTATTATAGTCTCCTTGCCTGTTTAGCCTGTGTTCCTTTACAAATGTAAAGGGAAAGAGCAAAAAGTCTCCTCGAGCTGCCTGCAGATCTCACCTGGGCGCACTTGTGCCACCATAGAGCTGTATACAGTCCTTCCTCCTCCTTGAGTGTAACTGATTATTTGCAAATGATACGCTTAGAAATACAAGATGAAATCAAAACTACTGAGTACCTACTGCACTGATCTCCATTGGTTAGTGATCATGATATTCTTGGGAAACCCGATATCTTTTTATCAGACCCATAGAATAGGGATTCGATCAATAATCCCATCTATTTTCTAGATATGTATTAGAGTGATCCATAAAGATTTTCGCTAGTTATTTTTTCGGGGTTTCGTTCATCAGAGCCCTAAAATTTTTACAGGATCTTGTTCGGCACGAAATTTTGATCTCAAAACACCATTTTTAGGGACCAGTCTACTTTTCTTCCAAAGGCTATAGCCCGTTTTCTATTGATAATACTTGTTTTGTTCAAACTCAATTTTTTTAGCAGGGTCGAACAAGGCAAGATAATACAGTCCGACCCCGAATTAAGGACCCCCGATTTAGGGACATTCCGATTAAGGGACATGATTTCTTTCTCCCGATATAGGAAATTGACCTTATTTGACCCCGATTTAGTGGACAAGAGCTTTTCCCCCGAGGGTGTCACTAAATCGAGGTCCGACTGTAACTACATTTTACTAACTCCTTCTGATATTGCTTTTGATATTGCACTTTTGATATTACATAATATATTGTATCCACAATCCACATACAATATATGAGACTGATATGACATCAACGGGATTTATATTAAGACAGCTGTTTATTAAATTAAGTATTAACCACTGTGGATTTATTGCCTTGACTTTCATTCTCTCAAAGAGAATATGTCATCTTACGTCGTCAATTTATATCCTAATCTAATATGCCATCCATATAATCAAACTTTTGACTTGAATATGCCATCCTTATGGACATATAAAGTAATTTTGTTTTGGTTAAACTAGTAGGCCCGCTCGCCCTACGGGCGAAGTTCGTGGAAATGGTAGCCAGGTTGGGAAACGCTGACATCGACATCCGTTCCTAGCCTACCTCTCACTATCTCCCTACCCATGTTGTTGTACGCTCTGGCCTTCCTGATTTATCTCAGTGCAGTATGAGAAGTCAAGAGTTTAACGCATTCAGAAGGCGGTGGAGGGGTACTGGGTAACGATATGACTCCCTTCTCAAAGCAAGATTCCTTTTCCGCTCGACATTTATACGCCAGGCAATAAAGGCATGTTAAGTCACAGGGACCAATTGAGAGCTGTCTATCATCTTGTCAGGGAGGCTAGGTGCAGTTCTATTCCAGAAACTCGTCAGATGAAAACTTGA
>AVPN01000531.1:16473-46921 GCA_000695325.1 Pleurobrachia bachei
CTGAGACATAATAAATCACATAATTGTGAATAATTAATGAACCGGGGGTGGTCGAGACCTGCGGGATGGTGCATTTGACTTTTTATAGAGTCCCTAAGCACATCAGAAGGTCAAATGTGAAATTCCGGACCCAACTTCCCACTACCGACCCTACTAATACGGGAACCCTTTTTAGTTTATTTCAAGCGTATATCTATAAACTAAAAGCTAATAACTGGCGTCAGAGATGTTAAAGCATAATATTATTATATTATCATAAAATCGTACTTTTAAAGCCGTCATACTTGTCATGTAACTCCCACGAATAAATTTATATTCGACATTATATCGACTAGACGCTGTGCTTTTATTTAAATAGTTTTAGCAATCTTACAAGTGAGCTAGAGCATCGTTTTAGAGATGGGCACATGTTGTAGATCTCACAATCTTGTAGCTCCACAAATGTCACCATTATATCTTATACTGCATGTAGATATAAGATGACATTTGCTAAGTGCTGTATATCTTCTATAGAGCTTTGACACATGCGCCTTGATGTTCGTCATCATGACCAATTTATATTATTATGCAGACAGATAGATTCATTTTGTGATAGCTGTTGATATGTATGAAATTCTCAGGAGACTGTATTCTCAGGCGACTCTATTCTCAATCTAAAACCTGGGTTGAAAGGTTGGCAGTGTAGCATGTTGGGATAATTGAAGCCATATGTGTTGAATATATCTACCTAGTATATATTCATTATTAAGATAAAGAGGTGAAGATAGTATATATTCATATTTTGTCTTCTACTCCGAAATTGCCACTCCTTATTCAATGTCCATGAGAAGTGTTAATTTACAATAGCTCAGTCTCTTGATCCCTTTCGTAATTGCAATCTTGAAGCTTATTAACCTCCATTCGTTCATAGAATCATTCGTCAAATGAATATATTATTCACTAGGTAATATATTTTACCATCATCTATGATGCAAGTGTTCCCTTGCCAATATACCCTCTGCCATATTGTCATTAACTCCCAGTTCCCACTGGCAACTGTATATAATGAGTGTGCCATTTGTCATTCAAGACATATTATACATCACTCAATCCTTTGTTTCCCACTTTATACTTCAAGCTGTACCCAAACGGCTCCTTTAATAAAATCCGACTTAATCTTCTTCTAAATTCAAATAATTGTTCAAAGGACCGTGGATATGGCAACCGCTGACTCGACGCTCAGTAACATCTCAACTCTGGAGTGTTTCAATGAAACGTTTACTGTTGGCAACATCTACGAACCACACGATTATTTTCACCACCCAACAGATTTTATCTTGGCAGTTTTTCTGGTGTTTATAGGTCAGTATAATAGTGTAACTGTATCATATAATGCCGGCAGTTAAACTTTATTGAATACTACGCGGAATTATAACAAATCTTTACATTGTGTTTCCAGGTATAGGAGGAGGAATAGGTAACATCTTCTCCATCATCCTCTTAATTTGTAATCAGAAGCTTGTTTCCTTGAAAGTCACTTGGATTCTCTTCATCAGTATGGCCGCAGTTGACAGCACTCAGGTAATAGAAACTCAAACTTGAATTATGTTCTAACCCTACTTTATATTTCCTGTGCGGGGTGCGAAGAAACAGGGTCGAGAATAGTTGTTTCCCTTTAAGATAAACAGTTTTGAAAATTTTTTATCGAATAACAAACTATTCACTAATATCCATTTCAGATCATACCAACTATCTTGTGTGGGGTTCTCCTGTTCAATGGTCGATCATCCGACTATACGGTGGCGCTCTGGGCGATACGAAACCCACCTAAATAGTACTTACACAAAGGTAAGTAACGTGTTTACTATTGTCTGCTTTTTACTGCAATCAAAGGATTCGTGTACATCTTCCCCTTCAAATCGCGGTCAGTAAAACCATACATTTTCTTATTTTTCATCCTTTCGAAATCGTCAAACTTGGTTCATCAAGTACGAGCTCTGTTTTTTAATCGCTTGACACTATTTCCGTATGAACAACTCATCTCTGTTTAGGTATTTATTGACATTTGAGAGAACAGTGTTTGGAATTCTGCTCTGTTTCGTTCTCAATATTGCCCTGGAATCGCTTCTCTTCTCAAAACTATATCTGAAAATGATACTCGGCACATGTCCATGTATACTACGTCGTATTTGATAAGTTCCTGATTTCTGTAAGACCTACCTATAATGCTAAATTTCCTGACAGCCTAAGGCTAAATGTCGTGAATGCCTTAGCTAAGGCCTAAGGCTAAGCCAATTTTTTACTTATGCATTATTTGGCATGACAATTCTTTCTATCAGGAATTCTAAAAGTGACCGTTAATCCGAAAAGCCCATTTCTATTCTCCTACATTTGGATCAGACTGCTTCTCTCACTCATCCCTTTCTGCATAACAATCTTCGGAAACATCCTGCTTGGTAGGTTACAGAATAATGCTCAGTTTTTGTTTTGCTTGACCCTCTCTCGGTCTCGACTCTCGTCACGCCCAAAATTTAGTGGGATATAATGACATAAAAGCTAAGTTCAATATCGTAAGCAGGAGTAGCAGTGATCAAAGCAAGATCAAATTTACTAAAGACGGACCAGAATAACCGATACGAAGTAGACGAGACGGGAAAGAGAACATTTCTAACCGCATTCCTTATTGTCGTATCAAACATTCTCGGTTATTCCTTACAAAATGGGGTACTGGTAAGTTCTGGTGATCGAAAGAAATTTTTGTAATTGGCCTTCTGTCGATAATCCGTCAAGGAAGTTTATCTTCGATCGACGTATGTGTTTTTTTCAGTTCTGCTACTTGATACGTTACCCTGATGCACCAGCTAATGTGACCAGATTCCCCGCTTACGAGCGATTGATAGCAGGTAAACACCATTTCAGACTTTCTCACATTGTTTCATCATGTTACTGTCAGGCAAATGCTCTGACCAAAGTTCTCACACGCTCCGAGAGAAATGAGAATAGGGTCACGCCAATGCTCTGACAGTCATATAACTTCACCTAACCGTTTATATTTCCACCAGATTTGTTGCTGCCAGCCCTCAATGCAGCAGCTAATTCCTCCATCTACATCTTCCACTATCTACCAACGTTACAGCGTGCCAAGATGGCCAAACAAGCAAAGGTAAGTGTACCAGCTCTTGAATTGTGTAACAGTTAACATGGACAAAGTGTCAGCTGCGGTTCTGGTGGGATTTCTGAAGCTGCTATTTTACGTGTGACTATATAATTGCATACCTCCATTTCCCTAGATGACTGAACTGCTGGCCCTCCGTCGTGATACCACCTCAACTTCTCACAGAAGAAGCAGTAACCCACCCTACCGTGTGAGATTCAGGTGTGTTTCACAGAAGGATCAGTGAGCTATAAATATACAGAGAGCTAACAATATGTAGCCAACCAATCCCTAATTTACTTATCCTATAGTATTTTTATAAGACCAACTTTTGTTAACTATTAAACTATACCATGACCATATCATTCATACCTAACAGAGAGGACGCCGCGACGACCACCACGTACAGTAGAACGAGTGCGTGCAATGATTCAGATTCGGAAACAGGAGGGGTTGGGTACTATCCTTCACAGCGGAAAGCGTCTCTGCAGCAGATTGGTGGAAAGTTCCATCGGAAACTCTCACAGGTACTGGGGGGGGGGGGCCAACGGGATTTATCATGAATGTGTTTCCATTCATTGCACAAATGATAACTCTGCTTTTTACTGCAATCAAAGGATTCGTGTACATCTTCCCCTTCAAATCGCGGTCAGTAAAACCATACATTTTCTTATTTTTCATCCTTTCGAAATCGTCAAACTTGGTTCATCGAGTACGAGCTCTGTTTTTAATCACTTGACACTATTTCCGTATGAACAACTCATCTCTGTTTAGGTATTTATTGACATTTGAGAGAACAGTGTTTGGAATTCTGCTCTGTTTCGTTCTCAATATTGCCCTGGAATCGCTTCTCTTCTCAAAACTATATGACTTTTACTATGAGCCGTGTACAGGTACATATGATGCAGCATAAACTATGGTTTCTTATTTCTGTATAATGCTAAATTCCTGACAGCCTAAGGCTAAATGTCGTGAATGCCTTAGCTAAGGCCTAAGGCTAAGCCAATTTTTTACTTATGCATTATTTGGCATGACAATTCTTTCTATCAGGAATTCTAAAAGTGACCGTAAACCCGAAAAGCCCATTTCTATTCTCCTACATTTGGATCAGACTCCTTCTCTCACTCATCCCTTTCTGCATAACGATCTTCGGAAACATCTTGCTTGGTAGGTTATAAAGGTCCTAGAATAATAATTAATCAAACAAACCAATTTTTGATTTCTCGTCGCGCCCAAAATTTGGTGGGATATGACATAAAAAGCTAAGTCCAACATTATAAGCAGGAGTAGCAGTGATAAAAGCAAGATCCAATTTACTAAAGACGGACCAGAATAACCGATACGAAATAGACGAGACGGGAAAGAGGACATTTCTAACCGCATTCCTTATTGTCGTATCAAACATCCTCGGATATTCCTTACAAAATGGGGTACTGGTAAGTTCTGGTGATCGAAAAACATTTTTGTAATTGGCCTTCTGTCGATAATCCGTCAAGGAAATTTATCTTCGATCGACGTATGTGTTTTTTCAGTTCTGCTACTTGATACGATACCCTGATTCACCAGCTAATGTGACGAGATTCCCGGCTTACGAGCGATTGATAGCAGGTAAACACCATTTCAGACTTTCTCACATTGTTTCATCATGTTACTGTCAGGCAAATGCTCTGACAGTCATATAACTTCACCTAACCGTTTATTTCCATCAGATTTGTTGCTACCAGCCCTCAATGCAGCAGCCAATTCCTCCATCTACATCTTCCACTATCTACCTACCTTACAGCGTGCCAAGATGGCCAAACAAGCAAAGGTAATTGTAACTTGTAGCAGCTTGTAACAGTTTTAAAGTGTCCTTGATGTGTGTTACACGGTGTCAGGCGTCTCAATAATTTCTGAGGTTTATGGTTATTGAACTATGTAATATGTATATGTATATGTATTTGTTTGCTTAGCAGCTTTCTGGTCTGAAGCCCCTCTTTTATAATATGTCGTGTGACAATAATTTCACACCTCCATCTCCAGATGACTGAACTGTTGGCCCTCCGACGTGATACGACATCAACTTCTCACAGAAGAAGCAGTAACCCTCCTTACCGTGTTCGATTCAGGTATGTTAGGATCAGTGAACTACAATACAGCTGCCATATGGAGCTAGGATATCTAGCCGACCAATACCCCTTTTGTATCCTAGAAAGTATTTTTAAAAGACCATCTTTTGATATTAATGACCATCACATTCACCTCCAAAAGAGAGGACGCTGCGACGACGACCACCACGTACAGTAGAACGAGTGCGTGTAATGATTCAGATTCGGAAACAGGAGGGGTTGGGTACTATCCTTCAAAGCGGAAAGCGTCTTTGAAGCAGATTGGTGGAAAGTTTCATCGGAAACTCTCACAGGTACTGGGAATATACGTCAATGACCTGATCTAGAACTGATCTCGGGCCCTGTTTTTCAACTCTCCCTGAGTCGCTTTGTTTAGACCTTGTGTACAATTTAAGATCAAAGGTCCAATAAATCATCCTCTCGTTTCAGGCGCTATCTGAGGAGGGCTCAGGGGTGTTTGAGGAGGGAGAATCAGACAGGATCAGACTCAGGATATCTCTTCTACCGGCAGACGAGGGACCAGAGAAGATCAGTGCTGTGTAGACAAGTAAACAACCAATCAGAACTCGTTATTTAGGTCACGTGACTGGTATATCAGCCAATCAGGGACCAGTATTTCCTGATTCGGTCGGTTCCTGATTGCTAGATATGGTATATTCAATCTTTATTCTACCGGGCAGAATTGATGAAATTTAGGATAGTTGTACCTTACGTCCTTACGAAACCCTAAACCCAGTTCTTTATAAACGATGATTACTGAGGTTCCGATGGACTAATTTCTGATCCATGATGGTTGATGTGCCCTGTTCCGTTTCAGAAACATTTGTCTAGAACGAAAAGTGTTATTTTTGGAGGAGGATAATAAATTATATATGGTATTACAATAGGAAATTGTTAAAAATATAACTGTTTTATTTTGCTCGCCGAATTGCGATTGTCATGCTTTTCGTTTATACAAAATCGCGGTCAATCTTCCAACCAGTATCTCCAACCTCTAAAAAGCTACCCGTAAACCTAAGAGTAATTGCTAGGGATACCTTTCTCCATTCCAAGTCTACCTATAAATCAATGTAAATCATTAATGTAAATGTCTTTCTCATAAAATATATTGACCTACTTGATACACTTCAGGATTTCTTCTCCAATGGCCTTGGCAAGGGGTGGGGGCACAGCGTTACCAACCTGAACAGAAGTACATTGTGTTGCTTCGTGGTTTAGTATTGAGAGTGTCTCTCTCTCTCTCTTAGTGTTTCAATTATAGTATGTACAACCCCCTTTACATTTTTGAATTTGGTAACGAAATTACCTCACACTCATGACGCTTCGCAACCTTCGTGGGAGGTTACTTCGTTACCAAGTTACTTTGTTGAGTTACTCAACAAAAGATACCAGTAGTATCCCCAGTGCGAACTTGTGATAAAACTGCAACGAGTTTAATTTTTAGAGGCAAATCCTGCAATTTGACGATTTGTGGCCGGAGGCCACAGTGCGACCGAAGGTGCCGCGAAGCGGCACCTGAGGGAGCATTATCGCGTTGACGCGACCGGAGGTGCCGCGAAGCGGCGCCGTAGGGAGCATGTTTTTCATAGGGCAGGGGGTCTGGGGGCCGGCTGAGGCCCCCAGTGGGGGTCCAGGGAGGTCACCAATTGCAGTAAATTATGGTAGTAAAATATTTTACCCAAATCCCACTCGAATAATAAAGTTGCTATAGCTCTGCCTGGTGTTAATTGTTAAAGGAACATAGCCTTCCTTCAACGCCTTCTTATATATTATGCTAGTTCTCTATAGGAGTATCTGCATATTCCTATTTCCTACCCCTAGCACTAGAACCTGTCAAATTAGATATATCCCAGACATTTAGTTGTTAGTGTAAGGGTACGTAAAGGACGAGGCTTTATAAAAGTTTTCTTGAAATAGTTCGATACTAAGTACCAAATTTAGAGTTACATTGCTAGTAAACTGTATGCATGGGTAAAGTTGGATTTTTTTAATTTGTCACCCCCAAAAACATGGGAAATTTGTCAATTTTGAGCCACCCACAAACGTTCCACGCACGAGAAGGGGGGAGAGAGGGAAATAAAAACAGGGGAAGTCATTAAATATGGAATTATGGAACGTCCATTTTACGAGAGTTTACCTGTCTGTGTTTATCCAGAACATTCCCGTAGAAAGTGTGGGAGTCAGGGAAACCTTGGGAGCGGGCACACTCCCTCACACTGACCAAACGGTGCTGCTCCGGATGTAGCACACGACCTGAGAGTTTTTTGGGAGTTAGAGGATGCACGACGAGGTCGGGTTGGGGTAGAAGTCGAAATTGAGGATCTGTCTCCAGGATCTGGAGAGGGGAAGTAGAACATTGAAATGTTATGTAAAAGCATGATATCACCACGGCATTGGACTCTTTTGGCAGAGAAAGTACCCAGATACTTCGGGGATCATGTACAACACGAACATGATACCGAGGGGGGCACATGTTATATGTACCTTGTTTCCGGGATCACTAACATGTTAGTAGCATGTTAGTAACATGTTAGTAACATTGTTACCTTGTTTTCCCATTGGTTCAGGGTTGGTGATGGTAGTGGAAAAGAATCCATCCCAAAAGGCCCGACCATAAAGGCCCGCCCAGTGATTGTGTCTGTTACCCGTGTGGGGCAGGCACCACGGGATCAGGGTGTTGTTTTGTTTGTCAGATGGATCACAACTCCTACCCTCTGCACAACTACACACACCACGCAGTGGACCTGAAATATGGGATCAGTTATAAATTGGAATCCTGACATCAGGGATCTGATGGCTCGTGTCCATCCCCTATGCTAACAATTGCCTCCCTCTGCACAACTACACACACCTCTCAGTGGACCTGTGAAATTACAGAGTATGTATAAATTGTCAGGTCAATGCTCTGGTCACAGTTGAAATAAATGAGAGTGAGTCAGGTCAATGCTCTGACAGAGTATCTAAACCACTTGCCCGAGTTCTTAAAATTAAACTATTAAACAGTAAATATCCAAACTTCCCCTAAAATCACTTTCCGGATAGGACCCCCGGCATGATACAAAATGCTGCTAGCTGTGATCTTCCTACCATTTTTGCGGTCATCATGCGTGTAGATAAGTTTGGGTGCTAGAGAGAGAGAGAGAGAGAGAGAGCGAGAGCGAGAGAGAGAAACAGAAAGAGAGAAGGACATAAAAAGAGGGGCAGAGATAGCAAACATCGTTCGTACATTTATCGTTTACCTGTCTGTGTTTATCCAGAACATTCCCGTAGAAAGTGTGGGAGTCAGGGAAACCTTGGGAGCGGGCACACTCCCTCACACTGACCAAACGGTGCTGCTCCGGATGTAGCACACGACCTGAGAGTTTTTTGGGAGTTAGAGGATGCACGACGAGGTCGGGTTGGGGTAGAAGTCGAAATTGAGGATCTGTCTCCAGGATCTGGAGAGGGGAAGTAGAACATTGAAATGTTATGTAAAAGCATGATATCACCACGGCATTGGACTCTTTTGGCAGAGAAAGTACCCAGATACTTCGGGGATCATGTACAACACGAACATGATACCGAGGGGGGCACATGTTATATGTACCTTGTTTCCGGGATCACTAACATGTTAGTAGCATGTTAGTAACATGTTAGTAACATTGTTACCTTGTTTTCCCATTGGTTCAGGGTTGGTGATGGTAGTGGAAAAGAATCCATCCCAAAAGGCCCGACCATAAAGGCCCGCCCAGTGATTGTGTCTGTTACCCGTGTGGGGCAGGCACCACGGGATCAGGGTGTTGTTTTGTTTGTCAGATGGATCACAACTCCTACCCTCTGCACAACTACACACACCACGCAGTGGACCTGAAATATGGGATCAGTTATAAATTGGAATCCTGACATCAGGGATCTGATGGCTCGTGTCCATCCCCTATGCTAACAATTGCCTCCCTCTGCACAACTACACACACCTCTCAGTGGACCTGTGAAATTACAGAGTATGTATAAATTGTCAGGTCAATGCTCTGGTCACAGTTGAAATAAATGAGAGTGAGTCAGGTCAATGCTCTGACAGAGTATCTAAACCACTTGCCCGAGTTCTTAAAATTAAACTATTAAACAGTAAATATCCAAACTTCCCCTAAAATCACTTTCCGGATAGGACCCCCGGCATGATACAAAATGCTGCTAGCTGTGATCTTCCTACCATTTTTGCGGTCATCATGCGTGTAGATAAGTTTGGGTGCTCTCGTTCCATCGGGTAGGTTAACTGCAATATTCGGCAGGTCACGCCAGTCACTTCCTAGATAGATTAGTTGTTAGTTGTTACTCAGCAAAGTTAGAAAAGGTTGAAATCACACGAATGTTATGTTGCAACATGTTGCACGAAGTTGCAGTAATTATGGGAGCTCTAGGTTATTGGTTATCAAGCTTTGTTAGTTCCGTAGTTAGACTATAAAGAACTAAAACACCTAACCTCATGTTAACAGTTCACACCATTAAAACACCATGTTAACTTGATCATGTTTACCTGGTGTGAGAGGGATGTGTTTGGTTCGTATGGCTGCCAGGGGGTGCATCTCTTTACAGATGTGGTCCGTCAACGTCGTAGTATTTCCTGAGGGATTTAGGAAATAATAACTAAACGGCTAAACTAGCTCATCTTCTATTCGTTTTCAGACAAACACAGGCCAATATTGAATTGTTAGTGATTGCTGCGGATGACCTGCCCAAAAGAGTTATCCTGTACCTCTAATTTGCCGTTGGAACCATGTTGTAGGCTCACTATTGTAAGCTAGTTCAGTCACGGAAGCTCCATTCCCCACAGCTGGGAGATCTGACATCGTATCTCGAACCTGAAAATTGGGGAACCTTAGTAAAGGAAAATGAGATTGATACGATAGGGGCGAGAGTTGTATTGTTCGGCGGCGGTGTAACAGCACAAGGAGAGAGCACATGGTGAAGTCATGGAGAACATGAACACCTAACACGCAGTTCTTCTATTGGGCATTGTACTATGATGATGACTAAAACATCTAAAAACCAATTGGGTACAGTAAAAGAGATTGCACTGTTGGTGAAACCCGACACAATTGGTTAAAAATCGCCCCCCCCCCCAACTTACAGTGATTGTTCGTAGGGGTGCGCTGGTGAACCGGGTTATGTGACTTCCAAACCTTTTCCCATCAACTGTTAGGGACAGAGACATACCCTGCAAAATTTAAAGAGTTGTTAGTTCAAACTTCAAATGAATACCGGGCAACATCAAATTACCCCCCCCCTCTGCAGGAAGAGTGGTGTAGATCTTGTCTCATATAAGACCGTCCTCTTCGTGAGGCCGCGAGGTTGAAGGTTTCACTTACAACATGTCAATGCGCGATATGTACTGGTAAATGTACTTACAGCATGGGAGAAGACGTGACGTGGTTCAGGGAACTGGGGGAGAATCTCCCCTGGTGCAGCTGCCAGGATAAACGCCCTACGCCGTGTCTGGGCCACCCCGTAACTACCCGCTTGTAGGACACCAAATGTACACTGGTACCTGGGAGGAAGGGGTGAAGTGAGTGATAAGTAGGAGGGTACCAGTATAAGCGCCTATTAGATAGATCATGAACTACAATTTTTCATTTTTACGGGTCGTGTATATAGACTATTTTTGACTGATGAACAGTTACGCCTGTGTGTCAATTTTGACTCAGTGCTGGTAAAGGGCAGGAACCGACCGAACCAAGTAAACAACCAATCAGAACTCGTTGTTTAGGTCACGTGACTGGTTATCAGCCAATCAGGGACCAGTATTTCCTGATTCGGTCGGTCCCTGGTACCAGTACCTAGGGGAAGAGATTAAAAGAGGCCGGTACCTGAGGGGAAGGCCCCGATCTCTCCTCTCCCTTCATCTACCCGAGAGATGGAGATCAGGTTCAGTGCAGTGTCACACACTTACCCCATGTTAACTAGAGATGAGATGCATAATTTTAGGACCATATTCCGCTTGTAGGACACAAAGTTCCGAACGTTCTCGAGCAGGAAAAATCGAGGTCGATAAAACTCACAGTAACTGAAAACAATCGAGAGTTTTTGAAAGGAAACTAACTTTTTTGTCAGAGTAGAAAGGTAGATATTTTGTCAGGTTTGATCCCTAAACCCGGTTCCCCCGGTCAATCGAGAGTGTGTTACAGTCGAACCTCGATTTACCAGGCGGAGTAATGAATGTTTTTGGCCTCTTACCAGCTGTCGGAGCATTGGTCCGTTTATCGATTAATTAATTAACTTAATTACCTGAGGTACGATGCGATGAGACTATTTTTAAACTGGCTGTACTCCCGGGCATTAAACCTGTTCATTCCACTGAAACCCTGAGAGACGTGAAACATTGTGCTCTAGAAGGCTTCTGTCAATTGATTATCATTGATTATATCTGTCATTTTATTGATTAAGCACCACTATTATTTCATTGATTTAGTACCACTAGATATCGTTGTTTATACCTGACAGGGTGGACCTCCACATAGCAACTCCACATCTCCCTTGGTGGGTATTCGCTGACCCAGGTCATCTACCTCCCTCCCCTCCATTGCCATCTTGAGAATCTTGTTACAGTCCTGAGGGGATTGATTGATTGGAGGGGCCGAATTTATATCACGCTGGTCTCAGGTAGCAACACCGGGCCTTCAGCCTGGTTCGGAGAGGACAGGGAGAGGTGAGTTGTGACGTCATGCCTACCTCATTAAATACGGTTGTTTTGGGATTATTCAGTTTGTAGGCAGCAGCTGCTTCGCTAACAAATTCTATAGCCCAATTGGACTCCGCTACAGCCGCCTGAAACACATTAGTTTTATAATCAGGAGCAGTTATTGGTATCACGTTTTATAAAAGAGTAGTGGTTCGTTTTTATATAGAAGTAACTGTATATTGTATAAAGGATAATAGATGGTTTTATGAAGGAGTAGTTGCTAATTTTATGAAGGAGTAACCTGATGGAATCCACAAGATAAACCGCCACATCCAGCAAACACATCCAACGTTCGGAGTTTTCGTGGCTTGATCTCTGGGACTACTTTCTGTTTAGCAGGCCCCTTGTTACTCAACCTGACAATATAATTAGGGAAATGTATTGAAAATCGGACTAAAACAATCAATTTTTATCTCTGTTTCTCTGAAAACGTCGCGCTTTACCCTGTACATGGCGCTGCAAATGAAAACCGAATTGCTAAATCACCCAAAAAATAAATCATGGAACCATCATTCTCTAAAACACTCACCTGACATCACCAGGAGGATCCTCCAGTACCTTCTCCTTCGCGTTCCACTGTTCGGTAAAGTAGAAATGGTCAGTGTGCGATGAGTATTGAGCTAGATCGGGGATATCAGCACCGTGACGTACTGTACAGCTACCTACTATCTTGTCTACTGATACTGAAACCTGGTATAATATTTCCTTGTCTTACCTCGCCCAACAAAAAATGTGAACGGGGGTTATAACATAACTTTTATCTCTTTATGTATAGCGAGATAAAGTTGCTGGTAAAATATACCATTTCAGCACTGTAGTAAAGAAGGTTTATGTCCGATTCCTCAGCGCAGCTTACTCCTTTATCAAGATTTTCAGGTCGATACAACTTCCTTACAGTCACCTGAATTAGCAGCAGATGTAATTGTACAGTTGGACCCCTATAATTAACTAATTGTATCTGAGTTGTAACAGTTTTCATAATTCTTCTGCAGAAGAATTCAGTTTCATGACAATGACATCTAAAAAACACGTCACTTTTCTTGAAATTCAGCCGATCTGTGAGATAATCTGAAAAGTTGTCAAATTTTCGCTCCTACCGTGTTTTGGTTGTCAATAGCAACCAGTCTGCAAACTCTGAACGGGTCAGGAACATCCGCGTTGTTACCCTTAATGTAGTCTGTCTTACGGTAAAACTCTGGGAGAAAAAAGGGGCTTCAATGGGTAATTTCCCTAAGGATTTTCCGGGTGTAAACTCCAGAAATGGAGATTTGAGACATTCCCGCAGGTGGTTTATACTAGAAATCAGTATCAGGAAGCTCTGTGGACATTGAACCCCCTACTGTCAATCTGACACTACTGGCCAGTATAATGGATATATGATTGTCAGCTCCCAACCTGGGTATTACGAAATAACCCCGTCGCGCTGGCAAGGGTAACTTCACTTCTTACCTGGGTACATATCCTCATCTACACTATCCTTCCTTGCCCTCGCCACCATCTTTCGTTTCCTGTTTGGCATGGAATACGCATCAAGTGACAGATAGAGATACCCTCCCACTTTGACCCTCTCACCACCACACACAACCACCCCATCCTCAATCCGGGGGGATGGGTCAAGGAGTTTGGAGCGGGTGCAGGCAGGACAAGGATCGGAGGGTTTCCAGGTGAGGTATTCTGGTGGTGGAACCTCAAACCTTCCTGAATAGAGGTAATAGAGAGATGTTAACTATGATAATGGGGTACTGAATCAATTGACAAATGACATAGAGATGTTAGTTTAATATCTGGCTGTTATCATGATTTGTAACTTTTCATACCCTTTGTATGTTCGTATTTCAGCCTGTAGAACAATGCTGTATTTTCTTCCTTTTCTGGAACAGGTAACCCACCTGGAAAGAAATATAAGGAAATAGTTATTGGGCAGGATGGCAGAACTCCGACCCCCTATCATACTTCAGGCCTCAGAGGTCAGAGTTCTTCCATCCTGCCTTTATCATTATTTTTTGGTAAAAACACATACGGGAAATTGTTAACGGTGTGATCAAAACAACGATCTATCACACTCTCACCGATTTCATTCCAGTTATCAGGTGGGGGACGGTAGGAGATATAATCAAGTTTAGAAGTCACAGAACCAAGGGGAACGTTATCACACGTGTCCGTAATGAATATCTCGGAGGAATCATGACTACAATCTCCCAGTACTGTGTCAGATGAGGAACTGAGAGAGTGAGCGTTACGGGAAGGGTGAAAGGGATGAAGTGAGGGAAGAGACGGATGAAGGGAAGGAAGAGAGAGAGAAACGATAGAGAAGGAGGGAGAGAAAAAAAAAGAAATAATTTCAACCTGAACTTGTCTAGTAAGACTGTGTATCGTGCGCCCAAAATATGTAAAGAAAGAGAAAAGAATCCCAACCTGAACCACTGCACGTGAAGTGTTTCCACATTTCCTCTCTTGAACATTGCGACTATTCTGGCGACCCATTGTCCCTCCTGACCACTATCGTCCTCAGCTTGCAGTGTAACATAGTCACCAAGTTGGATCGAATAACCTTCAACCGTGGCTGTACTGTAGTAGGTTTTACCACCTAAAGATACGTTAAATAGAATTAGAAAAAGCTTTTGTAGAATGGATTGGAGTTAACAATATGGAATCCTGCCTTTTCTCCTCCCTAAGCAAGGACGACCACCCACACTCTACCCATAAATTGTCAATCAGGACTAGAAAGTAAGAAAAGGAATGTTACCTTTTGTTTTCAGCACCTCACCAGTGAACTCTCCGTCAGTATCTCCTGATATCTGCATTTTGGATCGTACTGTTTTAGTCTTGGATTTACTATCCTTCACAGGTTTATCTTTCTCTTCTTTCGGTTGCATATCAACACATCTGGGAGAATACATGCATCAGACAGTTTCTCTTGCTCGACTGTCGTTGTACCCGGAAAAGGGGTTTGAACAAAGGAAATTGGACCCCGATTTACCGGGAGGTTGAACTTCCCCCGAATTAGCAGTAGGCATTTCACCCCGATATACGTATACCGGATTTCCCCTGAGCATCCCGGTAAATCGGGGAACAACTGCAGCAGTAGCAGTTATGAATATTGAGGGTGTTTATCTAATTAACAACCACACATATTTGGACACTTTCCAACACATGCTGCTGCAGTGGGAGGGGAGGGGAGGTAGTCTGTGCGCGCCGCGGGAGAACTGATGCGTACTGATGTACTTTCTAAACAAGTGAGACGTTCAGTGTGCGCGCCGAGGGGCAACAAGAGTGTGTCAAGCAGTGGGACAAGATCGGTGATCTTTCTGACTGTCGTGAGGATTTTGAAATCTGTGGAACCTACAAATGGTCAATTACTAGTTAGTAGAGCATTTACCCTCGATTAAGACACGCCTGGCGTCTTTTTCCGGAGCCCCCAAACTTTACTTTATCTTTACATGTAGGACAGGTGCCACAATCTTCAGCCTTACACCCCACACAAATACCACATCTCTTTCTGGGACATCCATCAGTCTAATTGGGGTGTATTGTTAATGGGGTATCTGTCACATTAAAACTACATACAAATAGGTACATTTCCCCTCATTCCCCCCTCTTTCTCACCCCAGCCTACCTCATTGCCCCCTCTTTCCCCCCCCCCTCCCAACCTACCTCTACAGTATCGGCATGTGACAACTGATCAAAGAATAGCCCCTCGAAAGTTGCCTGTACCAGGGGTGTAACAGTTGCGTGGGAGGTGTCCGTACTCTTGGTCTTTCTTGGTCCACTTGGCTAAAGAGAGAGAGAGAGAGAGAGGGAGAGAGAGAGAGATAGGGAGAGATCAGAGAAAGATTCCCAACCTGAACCACTGCACGTGAAGTGTTTCCACATTTCCTCTCTTGAACATTGCGACTATTCTGGCGACCCATTGGCCCTCCTGACCACTATCGTCCTCAGCTTGAAGTGTAACATAGTCACCAAGTTGGATTGAATACCCTTCAACCGTGGCTGTACTGTAGTAGGTTTTACCACCTAGAGAGAGACGTTAGACTAGAAAAGATAACATTGGAGTTAACAATATGGAATCGTGGCTCTTATCCTCCCTATACCACCCTTACTCTCCCCTGTCAATCTGAACTAGAAAGATCAGGAACAGTACCTTTTGTTTTCAGCACTTCACCAGTGAACTCTCCGTCTGTATCTCCTGATATCTGCATTTTGGATCGTACTGTTTTAGTCTTGGATTTACTATCCTTCACAGGTTTATCTTTCTCTTCTTTCTGTTTCATATCAACACATCTGGGAGAATACATGCATCAGACAGTTTCTCTTGCTCGACTGTCGTTGTACCCGGAAAAGGGGTTTGAACAAAGGAAATTGGACCCCGATTTACCGGGAGGTTGAACTTCCCCCGAATTAGCAGTAGGCATTTCACCCCGATATACGTATACCGGATTTCCCCTGAGCATCCCGGTAAATCGGGGAACAACTGCAGCAGTAGCAGTTATGAATATTGAGGGTGTTTATCTAATTAACAACCACACATATTTGGACACTTTCCAACACATGCTGCTGCAGTGGGAGGGGAGGGGAGGTAGTCTGTGCGCGCCGCGGGAGAACTGATGCGTACTGATGTACTTTCTAAACAAGTGAGACGTTCAGTGTGCGCGCCGAGGGGCAACAAGAGTGTGTCAAGCAGTGGGACAAGATCGGTGATCTTTCTGACTGTCGTGAGGATTTTGAAATCTGTGGAACCTACAAATGGTCAATGACTAGTTAGTAGAGCATTTACCCTCGATTGATACACGCCTGGCGTCTCTTTCCTGAGCCTCCGAACTTTACTTTATCTTTACATGTAGGACATGTGCCACAATCATCAGCCTTGCAACCCACACAAACACCACATCTCTTTCTGGGACATCCATCAGTCTAATTGGGGTGTATTGTTAATGGGGTATCTGTCACATTAAAACTACATACAAATAGGTACATTTCCCCTCATTCCCCCCTCTTTCTCACCCCAGCCTACCTCATTGCCCCCTCTTTCCCCCCCCCCTCCCAACCTACCTCTACAGTATCGGCATGTGACAACTGATCAAAGAATAGCCCCTCGAAAGTTGCCTGTACCAGGGGTGTAACAGTTGCGTGTGAGGTGTCCGTACTCTTGGTCTTTCTTGGTCCACTTGGCTTATATAAGGAAGGGCGGGTCAGTTAGACTAGGCTAATATGGGAGGGTGGATAAGTTAGATTCGGCTAAGTGGGAAGGATGGGTCAGTTAGTAAAACCGCATCGTGATTTGTAATGACGCAGATATGTGGTATGAATTTTATCTAATGACTGAGATCGCGACTTTCGATAATTTGTGGTTATGTGATAATACGCCTGTTACTATGACAACTGAAACTGTGCTATAAAATCATACTGCTAGACGCTAGTTAGAATCATATATTCGAATATACAGTCGAATATACAGAAAAACCACATCATATAATATCTATCTACAACCCGTTTTAAAATCCTACTCCAACTTGGTTTAAAATCCCACTCCCTGCGTAGAACTGACAAGTGCTAACTGTTGGATTTACCTTATTTCCCGTTGTTTTGTTTCTTCGTTTAGTTTTAGGTTCCTTTCGATCTATTTGATCTGCACCAGCCAGCGACATGAGCCCTGCCGGGGTGTATAGGTTAGAATGCGAGAAGAGTAAAAAGTGGTGCATTATTTTTGAAGAGACGTTGCTATGGGGTTGGTGAGATTAAAATGGGTTAACTAAGAAAGGGGGACGGAATCACGAAGGAGAGGGAATCAGGAAGTAGAGGGGGAGGAATAAGTACCTGTAACAGCAGGAAGAGTGGGAATCGGGGGAAAGATACCTGTAAGGGTGGGGACTGGAGGAGGGTGGGGATAGATACCTGTAACAGCAGGAAGGGTCAGTAGGCATTTCACCCCGATATACGTATACCGGATTTCCCCTGAGCATCCCGGTAAATCGGGGAACAACTGCAGCAGTAGCAGTTATGAATATTGAGGGTGTTTATCTAATTAACAACCACACATATTTGGACACTTTCCAACACATGCTGCTGCAGTGGGAGGGGAGGGGAGGTAGTCTGTGCGCGCCGCGGGAGAACTGATGCGTACTGATGTACTTTCTAAACAAGTGAGACGTTCAGTGTGCGCGCCGAGGGGCAACAAGAGTGTGTCAAGCAGTGGGACAAGATCGGTGATCTTTCTGACTGTCGTGAGGATTTTGAAATCTGTGGAACCTACAAATGGTCAATGACTAGTTAGTAGAGCATTTACCCTCGATTGATACACGCCTGGCGTCTCTTTCCTGAGCCTCCGAACTTTACTTTATCTTTACATGTAGGACATGTGCCACAATCATCAGCCTTGCAACCCACACAAACACCACATCTCTTTCTGGGACATCCATCAGTCTAATTGGGGTGTATTGTTAATGGGGTATCTGTCACATTAAAACTACATACAAATAGGTACATTTCCCCTCATTCCCCACTCCCAACCTCATTCCCCCCTCTTTCTCACCCCAGCCTACCTCATTGCCCCCTCTTTCCCCCCCCCCTCCCAACCTACCTCTACAGTATCGGCATGTGACAACTGATCAAAGAATAGCCCCTCGAAAGTTGCCTGTACCAGGGGTGTAACAGTTGCGTGGGAGGTGTCCGTACTCTTGGTCTTTCTTGGTCCACTTGGCTAATATGTAAGGAAGGGCGGGTCAGTTAGACTAGGCTAATATGGGAGGGTGGATACAGTTAGATTCGGCTAAGTGGGAAGGATGGGTCAGTTAGTAAAACCGCATCGTGATTTGTTATGACGCAGATATGTGGTATGAGTTATATCTAATGACTGAGATTGTGACTTTCGATAATTTGTGGTTATGTGATAATACGCCTGTTACTATGACAACTGAAACTGTGCTATAAAATCATACTGCTAGTTAGAATCATATATTCGAATATACAGTCGAATATACAGAAAAACCACATCATATAATATCTATCTACAACCCGTTTTAAAATCCTACTCCAACTTGGTTTAAAATCCCACTCCCTGCGTAGAACTGACAAGTGCTAACTGTTGGATTTACCTTATTTCCCGTTGTTTTGTTTCTTCGTTTAGTTTTAGGTTCCTTTCGATCTATTTGATCTGCACCAGCCAGCGACATGAGCCCTGCCGGGGTGTATAGGTTAGAATGCGAGAAGAGTAAAAAGTGGTGCATTATTTTTGAAGAGACGTTGCTATGGGGTTGGTGAGATTAAAATGGGTTAACTAAGAAAGGGGGACGGAATCACGAAGGAGAGGGAATCAGGAAGTAGAGGGGGAGGAATAAGTACCTGTAACAGCAGGAAGAGTGGGAATCGGGGGAAAGATACCTGTAAGGGTGGGGACTGGAGGAGGGTGGGGATAGATACCTGTAACAGCAGGAAGGGTGATAGGGGAGAAATAAGTACCTGTAACAGCAGGAAGAGTGGGAATCGGGGGAAAGATACCTGTAAGGGTGGGGACTGGAGGAGGGAGGGGAGATACCTCTAACAGCAGGAAGGGTCAGGAAGGGATAAGATACCTGTAACAGCAGGAAGGGTGAGAGGGGAGAAATAAGTACCTGTAACAGCAGGAAGAGTCATCATCAGCTGGTCTTCGTCCTCATCTGCTGCCTGGGGGAATGGAATGAGGGAGATATTATAGGAAAAGGGGGAGGTGGCGGTATAATAGAAGTCCTGGTCAGTCCCTCTTTCGCTAAACTCAGTCCGTCTGTCCGTGCAGTGTGCTTCTAAGACAAATCTAAAACTCCAGTATTATACAGGTGTTATAGTTGACACATATTAAACACCTGGAGCAGCATTTCATCTAAACCTTCTCTTTCTCACTCTACCCGTCAGATCATAATTTTGTAGATATAGTCATTTAGTAAGGGACACTACTAGCGTGGTCCCAGCGTGGTACGCACAAAAAACACGCCATCATGAGACATGATATTCCATTTATTGTGCGGGTTTGCTTATTGTGAGTAGTACCATTACATGCATTAATTGTCTCCAACGTATTGTATCTGAAGAAGTATTTGATAATCAAATAAATCTAACACGCTAGCTTCCTCTAGACAGGACCCACCATGGCGCTATTCAGTGAAGGAGGATTCACATCCCCTGACATATACCTAACTACCTTCATCATCCTCCTAGCACTAATCTCTGCGTCTCTCAACCTCAAATCTCTCCACCACGGCTACCAGAAACCACCCTCAATAGCCCGGAACCTCTACTTATTCCTCCAGATTGTGGACCTTATCACCTGCACCCTACTGGCCCCCTGGATGGCCTACAACATTGCAACACCCAAAATGGAGAGATGTTTCGAGGAGGAGAAAGGGTTGATTGGATTCTTCTGGAACTGTACTGAAAACTACGAGCACTTCGGGTACCATCATCCCTCAACCTTGAACCGGGTACTCACTACGATCTCCTTTACCCTTGGATATGCTCCCTGTATCATTACAGGTATGTTGGCCACCACCCGGTTGTACCAGATCCGATACCCGTTTAACAAGATTTCCAAGAAATTGGTTACCGTGGTTACCTTGGTCGCTATTGTTTACAACACCATAGCGTATGGCGACATGATACGGGACAAAGGCACAGACATGACTGCGCTGTACGTGGTTTGTGCCCATCAGGTATTCCTGTCATTCATCCAAACCAGGTACACGATATTATGGGTGCCCCTATCAAATGTGATGAGTGCGTACCTAATAGTCAACCTCTGTGTTTTCATCTTCCAGTTCCTAGCCCTCATCGCTTCTGCAGTAACGGTGGTGGAGTTGGTTAAAGTATACAAGAATAAAGTTAGTCCCCAGTCCCAGCAGCGAAGTGCCCGGGGCAGTGTCAAGATCATCATCTCCAACTTTGGGAGTCTCATCACTGCTTGCTCCATAATCAACATGATTGTGGTAACTGATAAGCTCTACGATTCCGCAATTCTGGCTGTTATGACGAGAAGTGAGTTTACGTTTGGAGGGGATAATAAGCCTTTCTACCTGGCGTCTTCAATTTTGTATGGATTTGGACTTCCTTTCTTGTGTTCCGCGTTCAACCCGTTTGTGTACCTTGTCATGACAAAATGAGTGTGATGCGTATCCTGTGTCTGATGACAAAGTGAGTGTACCTTGTCATGACAAAGTTAGTGCCTCATGAAAAAGTGAGTGTCTCATGATGTTGTGAGTCAGTATCCTATGGTGATGAGACTCAGTGTGACAATACATCTCCAGAATACACTCCGAAACTGAACAGACACTAGTGAAACCACAATATTACTCTGCTGACAGCCTCCCTCTCCCATGTCTTACTTGGTGACGCTGTCACCCCTCCACTTTCGCCGCGCGCAGCGCGGCAACGAAGCTCGCGAAGGGGATATCATCACCAAATGTCTTACCATATCATAACTCTCGATCTGTTCCAGTAGAAACTGAGCATTCTTTAGTAGATCCTCTTCAGTTAGACCACCAGTTCGACTACTACCAAACGGAGGGATTACCTGTTGAACTCGCTGTATCAGGTCCTCCAGGGACTGTTCTGTAAAAACAATTAATTAGTAAACAGAGTGATTACAAATATTGAGATGGCACAGAAGTGTTGACGAATTTAGCAGCGACACACTTTTTAGGTTGCTGGTTGATCATGATATCTTATTATATATATTAGCCATTATATTTTAACTTTCTGAAAATTGCTTTTTTGTATGAAACTCCAGTAATTATCTTTGTTTCCCCTTAATTGATATTTTCAACTCAATTAACTTAATTTAAGACTAAATTAACACAATTAGCACTCAATTAACACTCAATTAACCCAATTAACTCCCAATTAACACTCACCTGGTTCTCCCTCCAGTATCTCTATCACAGTTTTACTAAGGAAACTCTTCTCCCGAACACCATCGTATATGGACCTGTACTCGGGGCCGGGGTGAAGGAGGAGATATTCCGCATACACTGCAAAATAGTAGGGATACAGGTAATGGAATTACCCCTCCGTGTTAGTATAGCTCACGGATGAAATAAAAGTGGTGACTTCGCAACCAAAGACATTATCAGAGTTGTTTGGCCAGATAAAGTAGAGAGCAGTGCAGGAACCGACCGAATCAGAAAATACTGGTTCCTGATGGCTGATACCCAGTCACATGACCTAAATAACGAGTTCTGATTGGTTTCGGTCGGTTCCTGGTAAGGATAGATGTTTCACTACTGACCTGTAGTAAATCCGATAAGCTCACGTTCCCCTCCGTCAAATCCGGTAACGTACCAGGCATCTATTGGGCCACACCGGGATGCCCACACACCACACTCTGATGAGATGCAGATTAAAATTAATTAACAGATGGATATTTGTATTTGCTTAGAATTATTAAATACAAGATTCCCAATGATACAAAAACCACATGGTGTGATCTGCATGCCGTGCAACTAGATCACACCCTGATATTAAAATGGGGGTTTCCAAGACGTGTTGCTAACGCCAATCCCGATATAGTGGCATACAATATGTTATTGTTCAATATGTTTTGGCAGGCTGGTCCACTGGACTCAGTTGGGGGAGTGGGGGCACTCAGTTCACGTGTCAGATATAATGGAGAACTAAAGGGACACGAGCTACATGTATAATTAGAACTGAGGGTTGATTAGGCATCCAAATTGCAACTTGTTTCAAAGGACGAGCTATGGAAAATTAGAACTATAATAGAAGTCATATAGTTCTAAAGCTTTCCATAGCTTTCCTAAAATAGGACACAAAGGAAGAGACGTTGCTATGGGGTTGGTGAGATTAAAATGGGTTAACTAAGAAAGGGGGACGGAATCACGAAGGAGAGGGAATCAGGAAGTAGAGGGGGAGGAATAAGTACCTGTAACAGCAGGAAGAGTGTGAATCGGGGGAAAGATACCTGTAAGGGTGGGGACTGGAGGAGGGTGGGGATAGATACCTGTAACAGCAGGAAGGGTCATCATCAGCTGGTCTTCGTCCTCGTCCGCTGCCTGGGAAAGGGAGAAGTGGGAGATACATTCAAGGGAAGAAGAGAGGGAGAAATTATAGGAGGGAAGGCAAAAATAACAGAATCAGGTCTGTCTAACTGTCTGTCTGACTGTGCAGTGTGCCTCTAAGACAAATCTAAAACTCCAGTATTATACAGGTGTTATAGTTGACACTTATTAAGCACCTGGAGCAGCATTTCATCTAAACCTTCTCTTTCTCACTCTACCCGTCAGATCATAATTTTGTAGATATAGTCATTTAGTAAGGGACACTACCAGCGTGGTCCCAGCGTGGTACGCACAAAAAACACGCCATCATAAGACATGATATTCCATTTATTGTGCGGGTTTGCTTATTGTGAGTAGTACCATTACATGCATTAATTGTCTCCAACGTATTGTATCTGAAGAAGTATTTGATAATCAAATAAATCTAACACGCTAGCTTCCTCTAGACAGGACCCACCATGGCGCTATTCAGTGAAGGAGGATTCACATCCCCTGACATATACCTAACTACCTTCATCATCCTCCTAGCACTAATCTCTGCGTCTCTCAACCTCAAATCTCTCCACCACGGCTACCAGAAACCACCCTCCATAGCCCGGAACCTCTACTTATTCCTCCAGACTGTGGACCTTATCACCTGCACCCTACTGGCCCCCTTGATGGCCTACAACATTGCAACACCCAAAATGAAGAGATGTTTCGAGGAAGAGAAAGGGTTGATTGGATTCTTCTGGAACTGTACTGAAAACTACGAACATTTCGGGTACCATCATCCCTCAACCGTGAACCGGGTTCTCAGTACTATCTCCTTTACCCTTGCTTACGCTCCTTGTATCATAACCGGTATGTTGGCCACCACTCGGCTCTACCAGATCCGTTACCCATTTAACAAGATTTCCAAGAAGTTGGTTACCATGGTTACCATGGTTGCTATTGGATACAACACCATAGCATATGGTGACATGATACGTGATAAAGGAACGGACATGACTGCGCTGTACGTGGTTTGTGCTCACCAAGTATTCCTATCTTTCATACAAACCAAGTACACGATACTGTGGGTGCCACTATCAAATGTAATGAGTGCGTACCTAATGGTCAACCTCTGCGTCTTCCTCTTCCAGTTCCTAGCCCTCATCGCTTCTGCAGTAACGGTGGTGGAGTTGGTTAAAGTATACAAGAATAAAGTTAGTCCCCAGTCCCAGCAGCGAAGTGCCCGGGGCAGTGTCAAGATCATCATCTCCAACTTTGGGAGTCTCATCACTGCTTGCTCCATAATCAACATGATTGTGGTAACTGATAAGCTCTACGATTCCGCAATTCTGGCCGTAATGACGAGAAGTGAGTTTACATTTGGAGGGGATAGCAAGCCTTTCTACCTGGCGTCTTCAATTTTGTATGGATTTGGACTTCCTTTCTTGTGTTCCGCGTTCAACCCGTTTGTGTACCTTGTCATGACAAAATGAGTGTGATGCGTATCCTGTGTCTGATGACAAAGTGAGTGTACCTTGTCATGACAAAGTTAGTGCCTCATGAAAAAGTGAGTGTCTCATGATGTTGTGAGTCAGTATCCTATGGTGATGAGACTCAGTGTGACAATTATACATCTCCAGAATACACTCCCAAACTGAACAGACACTAGTGAAACCACAATATAACTCTGCTGACAGACTCCCTCTCCCATGTCTTACCATATCATAACTCTCAATCTGTTCCAGTAGAAACTGAGCATTCTTTAGTAGATCCTCCTCTGTTAGACCACCAGTTCGACTGCTACCAAACGGAGGGATGACCTGTTGAACTCGCTGTATCAGGTCCTCCAGGGACTGTTCTGTAAAAACAATTAATTAGTAAACAGAGTGATTACAAATATTGAGATGGCACAGAAGTGTTGACGAATTTAGCAGAGACACACTTTTTAGATTGCTGGTTGATCATGATATCTTATTATAATTCGCCATTATATTTTAATGTTTTGAAGATTGCTTTTTTGTAGGAAACTCCAGTAATTATGTAACAAAGGGGAATTAACTATAAAAGTTGAGTTAATTGAATTAAATTCTGTCAATTAACACTCAATTAACCCAATTAACCCTCAACTAACACTCAATTAACCCAATTAACCCTCAATTAACACTCACCTGGTTCTCCCTCCAGTATCTCTATCACAGTTTTACTAAGGAAACTCTTCTCCCGAACACCATCGTATATGGACCTGTACTCGGGGCCGGGGTGAAGGAGGAGATATTCCGCATACACTGCAAAATAGTAGGGATACAGGTAATGGAATTACCCCTCCGTGTTAGTATAGCTCACGGATGAAATAAAAGTGGTGACTTCGCAACCAAAGACATTATCAGAGTTGTTTGGCCAGATAAAGTAGAGAGCAGTGCAGGAACCGACCGAATCAGAAAATACTGGTTCCTGATGGCTGATACCCAGTCACATGACCTAAATAACGAGTTCTGATTGGTTTCGGTCGGTTCCTGGTAAGGATAGATGTTTCACTACTGACCTGTAGTAAATCCGATAAGCTCACGTTCCCCTCCGTCAAATCCGGTAACGTACCAGGCATCTATTGGGCCACACCGGGATGCCCACACACCACACTCTGATGAGATGCAGATTAAAATTAATTAACAGATGGATATTTGTATTTGCTTAGAATTATTAAATACAAGATTCCCAATGATACAAAAACCACATGGTGTGATCTGCATGCCGTGCAACTAGATCACACCCTGATATTAAAATGGGGGTCTCCAAGACGTGTTGCTAACGCCAATCCCGATATAGTGGCATACAATACGTTATTGTAGTTATACAAAACCGTCCGACCAGGTGACCTGAGTCAACCCCCTCACCCCCCACTCAGTTCACGTGTCAGATATAATGGAGAACTAAAGGGACACGAGCTACATGTATAATTAGAACTGAGGGTTGATTAGGCATCCAAATTGCAACTTGTTTCAAAGGACGAGCTATGGAAAATTAGAACTATAATAGAAGTCATATAAATATAGTTCTAAAGCTTTCCATAGCTTTCCTAAAATAGGACACAAAGGACTCGAGCGCTTCAAGATCTTCAATTATAATTATCTGACAATTAAAGTTCCCTATCTCTGTTGCAGTGCACGGGTATAAAAAACCACTGCCCCCACCTTCAATGACACTGCTCTCGACTCCGTCAAGTAACAACACCAGTTTAATCAAGTGAACTTAACCACAAACCTCTCTCTCAAGATGAAGCTAACTATTGCCTTTGGGTAAGTTACCTCGCACTTGACAGACTTCAGTTGATATCATGTCTTTCGTTGTTTTTGGGTATTGAGTGAGTTATAAGATGTTCTAATATCCTTCTCTTTATTTCTCAGACTCTTCCTTGTCCTGTGTATCGGAAGTATGACTGAGGTCGAGGGATACTGTAAGTTGAGATCATTATTATTGTATCACACGAGTTACAAATTACTATACGGTCTAAGCATATATACCAATACCACATCCGTTTCCAATCACCAGTTTGTTTTTCAATTTCTTCTAACAGTTGACCTATCTTCCCTTCCTCAGTCCGTTTGGGTGAACAAGAGGATAAAATATATGATACCGCTGAAATGAGGTGAATAGTTTGTTTCCGAATGATACGTATCTCATAATTTTCTATCTGCGGTATAATATCTGGGATATACCGGTCCCATCTTTTTGTGCATCCTGTTGGATAAAACACATCTAAACACACATAGCATACGATACATTTGCCTTATTCGACCGTCCTTCCCCGTACCCGCGTTGTCATGTTCAAACCTTTGTTCAAACAAAACAACGATACATAACACACGATACCGTTGTAATGATTAGTAGTAGGTAAAATGGTACCGCTGACTCACCTAAAAGTGAGCCACACCATATTTGGGCATATGACGTCATCACATGCCCAAATATTGGTATATGACGTCACATCACGTGACTTATCACGTGGTGTCACGTGACATATCACGTGGTCACGTGTCCATCATGTGACATGATCACGTGGTCACGTGACTTTAGTCATCGACTGGTCAAATATGGTCATTATATGACGTCACCACATGTCCAAATATGGTCATCATTCGATACGATCGGTTACTCTCAGCCGTGTACCAGGTGTAATCATTGGTCTATGTATCAAGTTAGAGAAATAGAGAGGGAGAGAGGGATAGAGAGAGGGATAGAGAGAAAGATATTCGTCATATTATGAAGTAATCATGAATGATCATTCAGAGACTGTGAATGAACATTAATGATCATTTTAAGGTCATTTTAGAAGTGGAGACAAACACACAACTCTTCAAAAGAAACAAAAATTATCGAAACTTTTCATGTAACTTTACGAAAATGTAAAACCATCGACGTAGGGTAATCTCTCGAATCATCTTCTGAAAACTCAAAAAGCTTGCCCATATTATCAAAAATGAAAAACTGTATTTCACTCAAATAAACAAATCTCACTTTGAAATAAGAAGGGTTTACAAATTCATAATGATTGTACCCCAATTTTTGCTCGAATGGGAACATAGCGAAAAATCTGGATTCATGTTTATTTCTTCGTCTATAGTCCGTGTATGCATGTGGTACAATGTTTGAATAGATATGTCCAAGATTTGCATGCCTCGGAAAGTCTTCTATTTTAGCCGAAATTTTTGGTGGTAAAAGGTGCAATGGACTGTTTTCCATGTAAATCTTAAAAAACCTCAATACACTTTTTTCACTCGTCGCAAATCCTTTACTCATGAGATCATTATATGCCAACGTGCACACATGTGTTGTTTCATCTGCAGTGTACTCTGGGATAGGCCAATGATCAGAACCATTCGCCAGATTTTCCGTTTCTTTAGAGCTTATCGCCTTTTGCATTGCTAGTAGTAATTGTGCTCCGTTTCGATAATACCCAGGTGGAATTGAGTAATCTCTGGATTCATAATCCTGTCCCTTTTCGGATACCAAAAAGTGATTGTTACCCTTGGTTACATTAAATGTTGATGAAGGAGCGTGACTTATACTTTTTACAGCCACTTCATAGTCTCCAATCAAGTCTAATGCATTCTCCGACCTAAAGACAAATTGACTGGGATTTTGTTTATGGCTAGTAGCGATAAGGTACATGGTTATAACTACCACTTGCATACGATTACATCCACGTTTCTTTTGAATTGAGTTTTATGAACTTAAATACTAATTACTGTGTTCAGAAC
The DNA here is from genome assembly GCA_000695325.1 of Pleurobrachia bachei. Classification (NCBI taxonomy): domain Eukaryota; kingdom Metazoa; phylum Ctenophora; class Tentaculata; order Cydippida; family Pleurobrachiidae; genus Pleurobrachia; species Pleurobrachia bachei. The sequence goes on from AVPN01000531.1 coordinate 44,694, forward strand.
TCTCCCTTGAACTGTCGCTTCCGCCTTCAGAATCGTATTCTTCACTTGAAGTTGAACCAGGATCATCAGGACGTGATGTGTATGACTTACTCGGACTTTCGAATATTAGGGTGGGAAACTTTTGTTTAACCAACTTGATGATCAGTTTGATCGCTAGCTCAAGTTTTTTGTCAAAGACTTCGCTAAGGCTTTTCTCGCAATTAACAATTTTCCGTATACTTTCCCTAGTTGGCTTTAACCGTTTCTTTTCCACTGCTGTCAGTACAACATCCCCATCTAGAACTGCTTTCATCATTAACCTGATTAACGATTCATTATCCTCACATTCCGATTGGAAATCAGTATTGTGGTATCGGCTCTTATGTGTAGCCAGACTGTGTTTAGTTGAAAACATTCGATTGCAATACATACACTCCATGATAACGATGATCATTTGATGATCATCTAGGCTATATATAGGAGTTACAGCTGATAAATAATCAATCATGCGTGTGCCTTATGTTGATGTTACTCCCAATCCCGCGGTCTACGACCAAGCACTTTCACGGGAACGGGGTGTCTATTCGAACCAATCAGGTGCTGGAATAGGAGGTTTTTTGAAAAAAATATTCAAAACTATAATTCCAATCGGGAAGACTATTCTAAAACAAGGATTTGAAATAGCAAAACCTGGTCTACAAGAAGCTGGACATCAACGTGTCGGAGAAGTTAGTAATTATGCAGCAAAACAAATTGAGAATGGGGCTAATAAACTTACTAACAAGATTGGAAAAAGAAGATATGGTCAGTTATCATAAACTATAAAAGGCTTGCGATGAGACATAGGAGTAATCATGACTAAGTATATCAAGTCTGCAGAGGGATTTCCAGAAAAGTGCATTTTTTGACCCTCGGACCCCCCCCCTCTGGCCTTAACCACAAACCTCTCTCTCAAGATGAAGCTAACTATTGCCTTTGGGTAAGTTACCTCGCACTTTACAGACTTCAGTTGATATCATGTCTTTCGTTGTTTTTGGGTTTTGAGTGGGTTTTAAGATGTTCTAATGACATTCTCTCATTTTTTTCTCAGACTCTTCCTTGTCCTGTGTATCGGAAGTATGACTGAGGTCGAGGGATACTGTAAGTTGAGATCATTATTATTGTATCACACGAGTTATCACAACTATAAGGTCTAAGGGTCTACCAATACCACATCAGTTTTCCAATCACTAGTTTGTTTTTCAATTTCTTCTTACATTTAGCCTCCTCCCTCAGTCCGTTTGGGTGAACACGAGGATAAAATATATGATACCGCTGAAATGAGGTGAATATTTTGTGTCCGAATGATACGTATCTCATAATTTTCTATCTGCGGTATTATATCTGGGATATTGTACCGGTCCCATCTTTTTGTGCATCCTGCCAGATAAAACACATTTAAACACACACAGCATACGATACATATCACACGATACCAATAAAAACACGGGCTACAAATCAAAGTGATAACACACGATACCGTTGTACTGTGCACATGAACCTCTGAATAAATTATTTTATATTTCTCAGGGACTTAGAGGAGGTTGATGCTGGTGAGATGATGATGAACTCTGCAGAGGATGCAGCCCGCCGTTAAACCAACTCGAGGGACCCTGCATGAAGCAAACAGGAACCCTTTAGCATGGGTTTAGATTCTTCTACATGCCTTTCAAAAGACACAAAACTCTTAGTTTACCGCTTTTAGATGTCCGAATGCTTTCAGTATTCACCCGAATGATATATGTTTACAACGTGTGCTTAAAATATAATTTTAGAAATCTTGGATAAAATGATTATTTTACTTTGTTGAATGGAATGGAGAGGGGACAAATGGGGGAAATCAGTCAGTTAGCTGATTGTGAAATGTGAGTCAATTAAGTGAGTCAGTCAGTAATTCAGTCAGGCTTAGAAGGCAGAGCGAACGGATGGCAGTATCGTAGTTGTAGAAGCTTCATGTAAATATTGGGAACCGAACGAATCAGGAAATACTGGTCCGGCTGGTCCATGATTGGCTGATAACCAGTCACGTGATCTTTGGCAAAATAGATGCCGGTCTTGTTTTATAATGGAGCCTGCTTGTTTGGAGTCTGAGTGAACGACTGACTGACTGACTGAACGACTGACTGACTGACTGACTGACTGAACGACTGACTGACTGAACGACTGACTGACTGACTGACTGACTGACTGACTGACTGACTGACTGACTG
>AVPN01000532.1:31840-42194 GCA_000695325.1 Pleurobrachia bachei
ATATACAGGAGACGTCCAACTGAGAAGTCGATAGAGGACTGGTTCGGTTCCTCTACCAGTACAATTGGTGATGATGAGAAGGAAAATACCGCCCAGGAAGTTACCCAAGCACCCTCCTCCCCTCACTATACCGCGGTTAAAAGGAGATCTGAGTCTCCTGTTAGGTCTCCGGTGAAGAAGCAGCGGTCCCCCTACAACTCACCACTGAAGAATTCCTACACCTCACCGCTGAAGAATTCTTACACCTCACCGATCAAGAGTTCCAATTCATCTTACAAGTCTTCTCTGAAGACGTCCCAGTCATCTTACAAGTCACCAGTCAAGACGTCTCAGTCATCCTATAAGTCACCGGTCAAGACATCGTCTTCAACAAGGCAGCAGTCCCCGTTAAAGCAGACTAACACCCCCGCACGTGCAGCCTACTCCAGAGAGGCCCTATTCCACCGACCTGCTAAGACTCCCATCAAGCCTGCCCCACCTGGGTCCCCCTTCCAGGACCATGATGCTGATCTGGCTAAGAAACAAGATGCAGATAAACCTAGCGGGCAGGAGGCGGGGAGGAGCAAGCCCAAGTTCCAGGTTATCAACGGGAAGTTGGTTCCTATGTTGTAGGTTGGAGAAGAGACTGAAATTACTCCGAGAAAAACTGATAAACTGTGAAAAACAGATGTGCGGATTGGTTTAAAAACGCTGCAAATTGTGCCAAAATGTCAATTTATCAAACTGCAGAGCAGGTTCTGCTTTCTCTTTTTAATCAACAGTTCCCTGTCAGCCCAATGCTCTGACGGACAGTTACAGAGTTCTTAATTATCATCATAATTTTTTTTTGCATGACTCAGGGAAGATTTTATAGACGTTTTGCATGCTGAAACTGAAGAATGGAGATTGGAGAGCTATTTTAATTGCTGAACAGTAGAACACTGCATAACGGATATAACTTTCATTTTTTGAGTCGTGACTCAATTCCTGTGTTCTTATTAGATTGTTCCTTCTTGGTGAGATTTACATGCACAGTTGTACCTCTCAACTACATTTCACAATGTCACATTACATTTCCACACTGTTCTGAAAAGGAGTACGATATTGTAATATAGAATTCCGTCTCCACTTTTGTAATAACATTAAATAATTTTGTTACCGGTAGGAATTTTGTAGTTTCTACTTTCTATTGACTAGACTCCAAGTCCAGGCCAGGTTGACATGTTCCTTGTCTGTCAGCTCTCACACCGATCCGAAGGCCCAGTGTGAGCTTACGCACGCGAGCCCGAAGTCGGAGGCGCTTAGTGCCGAACAGACAGACTGTGTAGCATGGCAAAGGCCATGCTAACGTTGACATGTTCCTTGTCTGTCAGCTCTCACATCGGGCTGATGAGACAGACTGCGTAGCTAACGCTTGATACCTACCATGCCCGGATAGGACCCTACTTGACCAAGTTTGTCTGCGTCTAGGGACGAACGGCTCTTATCAGTTCTCAGTGAAATGGAGACGAAGCACTGAAAATTTCAATGAAAAATGTTACGCGCAAATAAATAACGCGCAGTACGACGCAAACTAATGCGCGCGACGAAAATCCTTTGTTTTATTTCAAGCTCTCGGTAACTTTTTCTTTTTTGAACTTTTCGTCTTTTTGAACTTTTTTGGCGTTCCCTTTGACATGCGCTGCAGATCCCTAGCGCGCGCGTTTTCAACTCCTCCTAGGTCAGAAGGGCGTGTAGCATACGTCAAGCGTTCCCTGTGCTCTGAGGCCCGCAGTATGCCACCTGAAATCGCGAAACGTCTCTGATTCAAGTCTCTACTTGCTGTCTTTACTCTAAGCTCTGTTTCTTCAGTTATGACAAACCACTGCATTGAAAAAGTGGCCTCGGAGGCCGCCAGACCAATGGCAAACATCCAGATAGCTCCACGAAAAGGCTACGATTTTCTCCTCGACAGTAATCCAGGGTGCGGCCCACTCATAAAGGATGTCATCAAATTGGGTGAGCGAAAATTTGCTGCAAAACTTTGTCGTTCCACAGTCACATCAGCTGTGCTTGAGGAACTAAAGGATGTTTGTTACAAGACCGATGGGCCATGTGCTGAGGTGTCGTTCTGTAGAAAAACAGTAAAAGATGAGTATCTAAATGCAGCGACATCTTTTTTGGCAGTTCTCTACAATAATTTGTGCAGTGGAGTCTGTTCTAGTGAATGTGAAAAGGGACTGTTCGAAGGGTTAACTGACTTTCCTGTTCTACAAGAATACCTAGATACACCTTTGAATGCATCTAGTGAACAGTCAAAAAATATCGTCCTCTCTACGACCGACCGAGCTGGGGGTAAAACTGATACCTCAGGGGTGGTCACATGTGGTACATTCCAAGTTTCGAACGATTCCCCGACACTCACTGATTACCTATCAACCCGGTATGAAGAACTGAAAGAGCAAGCAGAGGAGCGACTAGATTCGGCCAATGAAGATGTTTCAAATGATTGCCAAACAATGCTACCTCTGATTGTCCTGTTTGATTTTTTTTCCAGTTCTTCACCTTTCAATCCAGATAGGGCAACAAATCAAACACTAAGGGACAGTGTGTTTATCCATTATAATCTTGCCCGAATGGCAACATCTGAGGAGAAGACACTCTGAGTTAAGTTGTGACAAATCTTTAACAAACCCGCTGACTCTAACCCTGGAAGTTGAGTGGGAGTTAGTGTGTCTCTTAGCCATGTTTCACCAGGTTTTAACAGTCAACATTCTCACTCCAGTCCAGCAGGGTCAGGGATCACTGAAAATTAGTAAATTGTTGCAATATTTAGTGAAGTTGGTGCGAGTTTTTAGCAAATATTACTCAACTCACAAGATAATAACCTACGATTATGATAAAGAGAGTATGGTTGTCAAAATGAACACTCGAATGGGCCTTGTAAATTGTGTTTTTGGGGTTTTAGTTTTTTGTTTACGGAAACTTTTTGGATTACCGCTTGTTTTCAACTTATAATTGACATTAAATTTTAATTTGTGGTCTTCGTTCGTTTTAAATAATAAAAACTGTGTTTACAATGCTCTTCTTTCTACTAGGGGCAGTATCATGGTAGACTTGGCAAAAATAACAGAAAATAGTGATTTTTTTTACTCAGGGACATCGAAACTTGAAATGACACAGGTGAGTCGTGTAACTCTTTTTTTCTAACCCTCCTTTACAATTTGTGCGGGGTGCGGTGAGACAGGGTCAAACAAGGCAGGCACTTTTGTCGAAACTTGAAAGTAAAACCACAAATTGATTTATCTCATTTCTTCTCAAAATCAAGACCCACCTTCCTTCTCCAGATTCTACAGTGGGTCCAGTACAGTGAGAAGGTGTCTCAAACTAGTTTACCCTTAGTTGACAGATTCGCAGAAGAACTGAATTCGTATCTAACCAAGCGGACATTTATGGTTGGACGTGCTCTATCTATAGCTGATGTCTCATTAGCTAAATCTGTCGCTCCGTTCCTCAGGTAAGCGAACTCAAAAGTCGTCAAGTATTTTTTGCAAATCACCAGGCACCACAGTACCCACCTCGCCCGTTGGATGAGAAAATGACTTGAGATTAACTTCATTTCCCTACTTTTAATAGTCAGATCAACTCTTCCCCCTCAACAGGAAACTCCACATAACTCCAGAAGTCCAGTGGGAGATGTCTCATCTCGTAAGGTGGTTCAAGTTTATCCAGCAAAGTGTCCCCGATTTGGAACTTGTGGAATTTTTTGTTAAACCTGTTTACCCGGCCTAGGTGGAGTTTTCATTATTAAACTTGTATATTAACCTCACATCTTGGAATTTATTTATTGCTAAACCTTCAGTCTTTCTTCTTTATCATGTAGTGTTGTTTTTATATATATCCCCAAAATGATATCCCTGGTTTAAACTCCAATTTTGAAGTTTATGCTCCCTCTAAAATCCCCCCAAGTCAAAAGCCGTACAAACTCTAAAATCCCCAAATCTTTTTAGAAATGGACGTTCCTTACACACCCAAAACGGTGTATCAAGACGGATGTGACAACAAAGAATTCTTTAGGCTTGCTCAAGAAGCGGGTAAGACGTTATTTTCCATCTATCTTTCCATCTTTTTTAATTATGCAACAAACTATAAACTGTCTATTGTCTCATTCTACGAGGAAGGGGGCTGTATCGAAACCTATCTTTTCTCTTTATCTATCTCTCGCTTCCCTCCAATTCCATCATTTTACTTTCCCAGGTCTGAATATTTCTAACGATGTCTTAGAGATAGTCCTGGACCTGATTCGGCAGAATATTGATGTCAATGCAATATTTGAGGTTGTCAGATCATGTAAAGACAACGCGGAGAGACAGAAGAAGTACGGCAGAGGACCATCTTAAAGTTGTGAGCTGGTAGTTTTACATTCTCGCAGAGAATAAACTGACAATGTTTAGCATTCGTGAGAGTTGTCTGTATAAAATAGTGCTATGTTTTGTATGCGGGCTTTGGAGATAAGTAATGACTTATTGTTTTTACCATTCGTAATGAATTTATATATTTATGCTACTGTACAGATTATTTACTACATTATTATTAGTTTATTCCCAGAACCCATGCCCAATACCCAACTTGCCTTGTTCGACCCTCCTTCCCATGCGGGTTTGAACAAAACAATACAAATCACCCCTCCCTAGCATGTCTAGGTCGGCATGTCGGTACTACAACTTTATAGAGAAGAACATATCACTGATAGCACGAGCACCTCAGATAACAACATACAATGTTAAACCAATGGACCCTGAAAACAAAGTTAGCAGCAGACCAACAAGCAGAATAATATCCCCTGTCCCCACACGGCACAGCAGTTGTGATGACCTGAGCTTCCTCGAAATCCTTAAAATTAGTTGCTCTAAAATCAGTATTCCCTCCCCAGCGTATAAAAGCGTACGGTAGACGAGGTAAAGCTGCATGGGGTACAAACCATAATCCTTATGCACGGCGCCTCGGGGATGACGGTCATAGCCCACCTTGGTACATGTGGGTGCCAGAAAAGGAAAATAAAAGGTGGGTTGTGAGGGTATAGTCAAACCTCGATTTTCCGGGGAAGGGTTTTGTACGGTATATATTGAGGTTTGACTGTTATGACACTTTGGGCGTCAATTATTCTCATAATTTCAATCTCAACGATATGAGGCGATATAAGATTAATAAAACTCTCATTTTCAGTTCCAGTATCCACTTCGCTAAGTTATCTCTGGGGTTAATCCAAAATAGAATCGACCGGGGTATTCTGAACCCTAACCGTATAACAATGTTTGATTTGGTTTCGAATGGAATTGTTAATATCCCAAACGATTACTCTGGCATTGAGCTGTCCCTTCAGGTGAGATCAATTCTTTAGAATCTTTCTCGTGTGTTGTGAGTGGTGAGTTGAAAATTATAGGTCCGTTTGAAAAGTAAAATACTTCTTGTAAGTTCCCTGTCGTTATCGGCCTTGTATTGTTATAATTCTCTGCTTGCACCTGTTGTTAACGAAGTGGATATGTTGCGTTACATTGTATGAGGTACTGTTGTATCAGTTGCTGTGATTCGAGTGTCACAGTGTGGCAAATTTTCTGTCACACTTTTCTACACTACTTGCAGTGACGCGCGGTGTATCCCATAGTAGAAACCGAGCGCGCACACTTCTTCCCAGGCTTCGTGCAGCAGATGTGAGAAATTCATTGCTTTTAGAAATCAGTTTCCGATGCAATGAACAACACTCAATAAAACACTCATTTTATTTCAGGGTATCAGTATGTTTGAAGAAAAGATCAATATCGAGGTTTCGATGGGTTGTGAGAGATCAATAGAGGCGATAGAGAGGAATGGCGGTACTGTGTTAACAAGGTACTACACAGTCACACACAGTCACACACAGCTATATAATAGGTGTTACTTCCTCCTAGCTGAGTAGTTTCTAATTCCTTCACATTTTGTTCTTATAAATATCGCTTGACTATTCTTTAGTCTTATACGAATAGCAGTTCAATTGTTTATTTTGTTCTTTCATCGGACAAATTCCCCTTGTATCCTAACCCCCCACGACCCCTATTATCTCTCCTAACCACCCTCCTAACCTATATTCAGGTGGTACAGTAAGGAGCAGCTACAAATGATGCGAGATGGTTCAGATCCATCTTCCGACGTTATCCTCCCTCCCGTTGCTCTTGTTCACAAGTATTTAGATCCGGAGTTACGAGGTTACATGGTGGGAAGGGAATTCCTATACTTCAGGTTCGTGTTTTCGCTATTTCATCATTTGATTACTAATTAAATTATAGTTTGAGAATAGTCTTCACACTTTGATTCGCCTTTATAACTTCCAATTTCAATCTTTATTACTCTCATCTACAACCTGTACCTTACAGGGATCTGGATAGGGCCAGTAAAGTTTTGGAGCACCTCCGAGAGGATAGTTACCCAAAGTACACGGACACTGATCATAACGATATCCTACAGGAGAGAATTGATGCTAATATTGCTCGAGCTAAACATGGTTTAGTTTGAAGTTGTGCTTAGTGCATGAACCGACCGAATCAGGAGACAGTGGTCCTTGATTGGCTGATAACCAGTCACGTGACCTAAATAAGTAGTTCTGATTGGTTGTTTACTTGTGTCGGTCGGTTCCTGGTTTAATGCATCAGCTGTTATCTATCATCGAGTTTAGGAATCCCTGCCTTTAGGAGAGTCTGTATTTTTACGCTAATTTATTATGACTGAGTAGTGAGGTTTTGATAATGTTTCGTAGTTAATCAATCACGCACGCCCCTTTCACCTTTCACTCGTTTTCTCTCACTCCTCTCTCATCCCCCCTCTCGCTTTCATATAAAACCTAATTCCTCCTCTTTATATAGCATGGCGAATGACAGAGAGGTGCTCAGGGAAGTCTGGGAGGGAAGGGTTCCCATCAAGTTTTCTGTGTCCGACGATGATACCAGTAAGTTTATCAGATCTGATTTTAGGATTCAAGAACAAGTTGAACAATATCCCAGTCTCCACTCTCCAGAGTGCCCCTGCATCAATTATTTTCACATGACTGATGACACTCATGGCCCCCACGCTATTGTCTGGCATAGCTCGGTATAAACTTTTCTTGTAACTGGATCTTACTAATGAACATGCACTAAGGATCTTGTAGGCCCAATTTTGCCCCCTTTTACAAATATCGTCGGCGGCGGGGTGGTGTAGTGGTAACACACTGGCCTCCCATGCGCTAGGTCCAGGGTTCGATTCTGGTCTAGCGCACGCCGTCTAGTCCACCAAGCTATGATTGGTACGGGGTTTACCCGGATAGTGTACTAGGTTCACCTAGTCGTACAGGTGTCACACATTAGTGTGTAATTGTAAGGTGCTCACGTGTAGAAATACATGTGTTCATCACTCATCAGTGGCTTGAGGAGCCTGTAAAAGGGACATCAAGCCAACTGCACGAGTTTTCATTATTATTATTACATTTACAAATATCAGCAGAAACAAGGTCTCTAAACAAAAACCTCTTCCTGCATCATAGGAAACTATTATAGGTGGACAATAACATACAGTAAACCTAAAACCAACAGACGAACCGATCAGCACTCGCTCAATGTCCTTTCATAGTTTCCCTAGTAGCAATATACCGATATCAGTCCCTTTACAAACTTTCAAAACAAGAAAACCCCTACCTGTATTATCGAATTAACCAAAAAGAATTAAATTCCCATTTGATTATTCAATTTGTCCCATTGCAGATTGTATGATAAGTGAGGTTAAGCCGTACTACATTCTCGTCCCCCGAATGACCTACCTGCCTCTTTTGACGGGCCTGAAGAGCCATTTTAACCAGTGTATCCCACGTGATCCAACAAAGGTGGGTGCAGAGTAGATACAGTTGAGCTAGTGTGTTTGTATCTTGCAGTAATACAATTTTCTGGGCTACTTAGAGTTTTTATGGCTCACAACGCTCTGTGAGGGTTCGGTAGATCAACTTAGAGTGAGAAATACTCACTCAGTATGCTGTAGATCATTCCATTGCCATCTGTTTCTCACCAAAGTATTCTCCCTTTTCAGCCGCCCCTAGAGGTGTGGTACGAGTATGAGAACATCCCTCTTAAATGGCACATTCCTATTGGGGTCCTCTATGATATGATGGGAGGTGGAAAGTTGCCTTGGGAGGTAAAGATACGGATTAGTAACTTTCCTGCTGATAAACTCCTAACATTGGGGACTAACGTCGACGAGACAGTAAGTTGTAATTATTGCCGTATTAATGCCGAATCACGAATGCAGGGTGTTCAAACTTATTCTTGAACTGTTGACTCCCTCTAGATTATCTCTAGATACAGTCGGACCCCAATATACCGGGCACCCCGATTTACCGGCCAAACCCTTTTCCCTCCGAGCATCCCGGTAAAATGGGGTCCGACTGTATATATGATGATGTATATATATCATATCCTACAATCTTCTTCATAACATAATATCCCGTGTCCCAGGTAAAGCAGAGTTTTGTGCACAATGTCAAGGAGGCAGGATACATGAAACACCAGGGGGCTGTTTTTAACCATCTCCTCCCCGCCCAGACAGTCCAACTTTGGAAGGGACTTCACCGGGACAAGTTTGATGAGGTACATTGTTGTAGGGGGTGGGGTGTGGGCCGTGGGGGTGGCTGGGTGGGGTGGGGTTCTGGTTGTATGGCCCATGGGGGCTGCGGTAGTTGGAGCTGGCATATCGACCTGATTTGTTTCACATAGTCTCAACTCTCATCGTTAGTTCTCAAACCAATTCATCATGATCACATGCTTAAGTTTTTGGATTTTATTATTTTGTCCCATTAAATGACGGTGCTCCCTCGGCCTCTCGTTATGTTATATAGACATTCGACTAAAGAGATTGGGGGTCAGCAGGAGGAGCAGATAATTTCATGATTGCTCTAATTATTATCACTGTAATAAATGAATATCATTTATCATAATAGCAGCTAATGAATAATTAACTTGGCGTCGCATCACGCATAACTTATCATGCACATGGAAGCAAGAGTTCTCGAATTTTTCCGAAATTTTAGTTTTTTTTGCCAGATTTCAGATTTTGAGTTGTTACGTGGATACAAAATCGGATCACAAAATTCTTCACCTAGGATCCGCCAATATAAAGGGTATTGTGTGACAGCTGTCACAGTGTCACTATAACCTATTGTGAGATAGATCATGACGAGTATCAATAGTAGCCTACAGTAGCCTGGAATAATGGCTAATGCTACACAGTAGATACTTGGGACAGAGTGAATCTCAGCACCGAATTCCGGCTGCACAATGGTGTCATGAACAATATATCATTATTAAGAGCTACTGTATTAATAATTTGTCCCTATTTGTGCTACATAATTGAGAGTTCAGTATTTACCACTGTCAGTGGTATATTTTTCTTCTTCCCATGACATAGTACGTCAATTAAAATACGTGTTGAGCATAATATATTCCACGCCTCCGTACCTTCTCTTCCCACGTGAGGAGTGATCAGGATTAGTTTCCTTCTTGCCGAAAGGGATAGGAGAGAAAGAGAGAGAAAGAGAGAGAAAAGGAGAAAGGGAAGGAGATAAAGTATAAAGGGAGAAAGAGAAAGTGATAGAGAGAGAGAGAAAGGGGGAGGATGAGAGAGAGAGAGCTGACTAATTTAAAGGTCATGTCAATAACCTAACGCCAGACTTAACTGGTCATTTGTATTGTAAAATTATTTAACCCATTAGAGCCCGTAATTCGAGTTTTCGATGAAATTTTCTGAAATTTTAGTATGTTGGTCCTACCCACCAATCTAGCTCATACTGAAAAGCAGAAGTCTCTAGCTCAACGGGAAGTGCTCCAAACAGTGCGTTGCGAAAACGCAACAACGGGCAGTTGCGGTACCGCAACAGTTTTATTGTGCAAATTTCCAACAGTAAATGAGATCTTTTAACCTATTGGGGCATTGGAAAGTATTATATAAATCATTAATTGTCCGCTAAGTTTGATTTAAATTGTGAAAATCCAGTATTTAAAGTTTTGTTGCGTTTTCGCAACACCTTTCAAGTCGATATAACATTAGATACGGTCATGGGATCTCGTTCAGAACCTCCAAGAAGTTAAAAAAAGGTATAACTGTCCATAATACATTCATATCTACTGATATAACCCAAAAAATGAGGAAATATCGTTGCGTTTTCGCAACATGTTTTTCATCGATTAAAAATTCATTATAATTCATGGAGTTAGCGTAATTTTTCCAACTTAGATGGATGTATGTGGCGTCCTATACATGATAGTGCTATTTACTGCTCAAATCTTACCAAATTACGACATTGATTAATTAATTAAGTGTAAATTCAACCAAAAAATCAACA
>AVPN01000533.1:18108-28181 GCA_000695325.1 Pleurobrachia bachei
AGAGAGAGAGCGAGAGAGAGGGAGAGAGAGAGAGGGAGAGAGAGAGAGAGAGAGAGATGGACTGAGAGAGAGAGGCACACTTTATATGTACATTTGATGTACTACGTCCTACTTCTAAGTCATTCGCATGACACTACTACTACTACTACTACTACTATCTCCTGGTCCCTCTATCTCATTTTTTTTGTTGTCAGAATAGCCAGCTGTACTATAACTGCAGCTGCAGTATCTACACCAAAACAAGTGCCAATGTTGTGTCAATAGTTGTGATCCTGTCTTGGCTTGCTCGAACGTCTCTCACCTTGGTTACGACCTTCGCACACTGGCAAAGCGGGGTTTGTTTCGTAACCAATCTCTCACCACACCCCGCATTACATAACAAGTCCCACCCTTGATAGTCAGCTAGTAGCTACCCCCGCTCCTCATGGTAGCGTGGGAGATCCTATAACATAAGACGTAGGAGTTGATAATAATACTCGACCAGGTCCCGTTCCAAAGTAGAGTAATAAGAGAGTAATATGGACAGAAGTTATTGCCACACTTGGAAATTCGTGAATTTCTACCCCTCTCTCTCTCTCTTTCTCAATTCTCCATATTTCTCTCCCGTCCCACTCCTTCACTCTCTCTCTTTCCCACCACTATACTTTATCATTCGGTAGTAGTTCTCAATTACATCCCACCCATCTCAGTTTACCACTAACACCTGTACAGCGTACCGTCTACTGAGAGCTTTATTTCAGGCAGCAATTATTAGTTTGCCATACCGTATACTACATACTGTCGAGTGTGACAGAGACATGTTACTGTGACATGGACCATAATATAGTGTTATGACCAGGAATCGACCAAATCAGGGAATACTGGTCCCTGATTGGCTGAAAACCAGTCACGTGACCTAAATAACGAGTTCTGATCGGTTGTTTACTAGTTTCGGTCGGTTCCTGGTCATGACCCCGACATGACAGTGTAGTATAGTGTTAAACTTCTTAGTACATAGTGAGTTTGCAGTGTCATATCCAGACTTTCTGGCTCTTTATCGAATAGTAATACAATCCAATATATTTCCATTGAGTACCTATCGATCTTGCTAAACAAAGCACCAATCAAGCATCCTTTGTTCTACTCAGTGCAGTAGGTAGTCAAGTGTGGATAGATCCAAGTGGTAAAATCAAAACCTGATACAACTTGCGTCAACATCGCACTATCAGTAAGAGCATGACATATTGAGAGTTTTTAAATTCTCCCCTCCTTCTCTCTCTAGTCTCTTTCATATATGATTCGATTAGAGAACCGCGCCGGAGACACCTATAAGAATGAAAACTGGCAGTATGAAAATTCAAAAAAAAAGTCGACAGAATGTTACAGTATGACATTCTGTCGACATTCTTTAACCTTTTTGAATTTTCATACTGTCAGTGCCATCAACAGCATTCAGGGATGCCCTACATACCATTCTTTGTATCATTTTTGATATTTGAGCCCGAATTTGAAATTCTCCGTCCTGCACTCTGTTCATGTTATCTGTTATTATTACAATCCAAGGGTCATGTTACTGAGTTTGATAAACGCAGAATAGAATTAGGTATTTACTGTCTTTGTCTAATATGCACCCGAGCTTTGCAGAACTTCCATTTGCATTCCCGTTCCGTTTTCTGTTTGAGATGTCGAGGAAATCAAAGTTCAAACTCTGTAGTCTGTGTTTTCGGTACAGCTTGCAAGTACCGCCCCAGGAAATAAAGTTATACTAATGAGCGCTTGAGTGTACTTTTGAGTGTCTGTTTCAGTTTATGGATCTAGTTGTTATCAGATTTCAGAAGACCCAATACTCATGATGAACCTATCCTTAATTACATTGCCTGCCCTAGTAATTCTCTATATTAGATCATCAGGGTCCTCTAAACAATACCAGTTGTATATTATTCAGGGTCTCTCATTTGATTACTGCAACTCAATCAAATGAGTTCTGACTGTGAACCAAAGAGTTTGTTTCCAGTAAAGCGCGCGGACCAACCATGTCTTGTGGCAGCGCGCTCTACGTCTTTGACACGAGCAGCGCACATGTGTGCCACAATTCTTGGTGCATGTCCCACAAATCGGTTGTTATTGTTAGAGCAGATAGAGATGGGGAGCGAGAGATGGTCGGTAAGAAGGGGCAATGGGCCACAATTTATGTTACCTTTTCTAGAAACCGATCAATCCCTTGGATCAAGTGTGCCCTGCTAGTAGCTGAGTAGGCTGCTTGGTAAAACATCTAGGAGGGAGGGGGTCAACTATTAGAGGTGACAATATTAGTATACGGAAGGGGTTTGATAGGTGTGAAAGGGCCTTGATGTTAGCACATAAATATATGTGTCAAATGTGTAAAGTGGAGTGAACCGGGACATAAAGGGGGTAGTTGGAGAGGTGGGTAGTTAGGTAGTTGGGTGTCCTCTTATAATGGTGAGTACTAAATACTGCAAAGAGAATAATGGCGGCATGCTCTGATAGAAAATTAGAAACATCTCATACCTCATCAGCGAATAGGGTCGAAGCAGCCCGTCCTACTTCAACATGTCCAATACGGGATGCAACAGGACAGAGAAAGAGAAAGATAAACCGGGTAGGGATAGGGACTTCTGTTATATCTCCAAGGAGGATCGAGTGGGTTAACCTGAGGGAGGGAGAGTGAGCCGAATCAGTCATAGAACATGACTGAGAGTGTGTGCGTGTGTGAGAGAGAGAAATGAGGGACAAAGAGGGTGTGCATGATTGGTTTGAGAGAAGCAACACATTAGTGGGTGCTGACAGCTCAGTTAAAAGACATTTGGTAAAAAGTAGTTTGGCACACTCTGACTGTTTCGCTCGTTCTTGAGAAGCCTATGATAGGCCTAGGGGCTAGGCCTATAAGGTACTTTACTTCTTGAGAGGCCAATAAAATGGTACTGTAACTTATTGAGCAGCCCGGTAAATCGGAGCCCTGAGATCACCTGTATTGTATCACTTAATCACTAGTTACAACTTGATGTGACACTAATTACAGGCGGTCGACTAAACAGGGATAGTTGTTATTGTGCTATCTATTGAGGGATCTTTAATTGTTTTATGCCCGGAAGTGTGGCATCACAAGATCGCCGGATCGCGTGATCTCTATAAATGTTCCACCACGGTACAACTTAGCTCTGTGTAATTTCCCTGAATACAACTATTGTGTTTGACTCGCCTTTTGAATCCTTTTGAGGATAATATTTAGGTATCGGCCTGAAATTTACTCCTAGATGATGTACTATAAACAAGGAATAATTCAATTTGAAATAATTTACCTAATTGTAACACAGATTGGCGTGTCCAGATATTCCACCTTTCCTATCATTACATTGCTTGCTTCTGTGTCCGGTGGTAGTCGTCTCAGAAAATGTTGCTTCATCTGTGGATCAGGGGGAGGAATGTTAGTTGTTGTATAATACTTAGTGACTTAGCATTAAGCTAACCGCAGTGTAGACAGAGCCTAGACAGATAGGGAATGTATTATTGATTTCTGATAAGTAAGTCAGACAAAGCTATAAAAGAACTGTGGTTAAAGATCTAACCACCAATTACTGGTTTACGATTATCCATCAGTATTTTTGTTTTCTTTACTCAGTCATTCTTTTCTCCATTTACTTTTGCCAGCAGTATTGTTTCCCTCCAAATGTCTATCTATTTATTCCTTATTTCGCATAATAACACGATTGTTCGTTTAATAGCTAACATTATTTAATACACGCCCAAGAATAAAATCATGGAATACAATACAACTTCCCTTTGTCAAGGTAATTATCACTATAATTTATGACTTTAAGTCATACACCATCGAGTGATTTAACCACATAATTCAACAAGTTGATACAATAACGATATTTCCCCTCAGAGGTATCAAATATAACAATAATATCACCCGATGGCTCCATACCGGCTCTCGATGTTCTACTCGCCGTCCTATCTTTTGTGCTAGGTCAGTTAAATCATGAAGTTGAACCGTACAAGATGGGTTCAGTTCCATTTTCATGTCTAGTATAGATGTTTTGAACTATAAAATGTTTTATGACAGGACTCAGCCAACCACATTATTTGTTAGGTGTGTTTGGAACCATCGCTAACACATACATTGCTTTTGTGATATCAAGCAGCCCTAAACCAATAGTAAGTTCTCATTCTTTCTAGTTTCTGGATCAAATACACGTTGAAAAAGCCTATTTCAACCACTGATAATAATAACAACACACTGGGCGAGCACTGCTCTCCGAGCAGCTCACTGCCCAATGCCCACTGATGTGTTTCATCAGTCATGAGCCTCCTAATTATAATACCCTACTATTACAGAAGCAGACGACATCATTGTTTCTCAGTATGGCAGTAACTGATGGTATAGGAGGGATCTGTAACATATATCTGGGGTGTATGATGCTACTGAAAACAACACAACCACCCGTTCCAGAGGTAACTAGAACTAGAACTATGTATTAGATTAGCCCTCATACAGACGGACCCCGATTTAGTGACATCCTCGGGGGAAAGGATTTTGGGCACTAAATCGGGGTTGGCACTAAATCGGGGTCAAATACCGTAACTTTCCTATATCGGGGGAAATTTATCCTGTCACTAAATCGGGGTGTCACTAAATCGGGGGCACTAAATCGGGGTCCGACTGTATATTCATATTCTGCCTCGTAATATAAAAGTTTTTTGTTGTTATTTTGTGAAACCCAATAATTATGACGTAATCAAAAGATTATGATCCATGTTTTCAGGTGTTTGCGAGGGATCCTGTTTAATGCAATTGCCATGACAACACCCCTCCTACAATGTCTCATATCCACAGCCAGACTACTAGGTAACATGTTAATTGTACTTGTTTATGGTAAAACAATTCCTTCTATTTCTAAATTCAGAAAGAGAAAACAGGGATTCACTGGAAATTGAAATGCGAATTGCTATACACTAAAAGTTTCTAAAACCCTATATCTCCTCCCACACCAGGAACATTCTGTACAGCTATCTACAAACATCCCACCACTCAACGAGTCCTGTGTCTCCTTCACTTCACATCCTGGTCCATCCCCACACTTGTCAATATCTACCTGCCAATCAAGTACCACTACATCAACAAAAAACCGTATCCGGATGTCTACCTAGGAGGGGAGTTTCGGGCTATGTACTGGGGATATGTTTCAATTCTCGTCTATTCTATGATAACAATTCCACTGATGAGTATTGCAGTAGCGATGAAATTGGCATATCTGAGGTGTTATCTAAACTTTGCAACTAAACGACAAGATAAACGACTCAGAGCCACTGTCATGGTGTTATTTTTTGCATTTTTCTACTTCATCTTCTATCTATACACAGCTGTATTCTACACTCTCCCCTAGTTCCTTATTGTAACATTATAAAATCTCCCTCTCTGACTCAGGGGATGTATTGGTTATCACAGAACAATCAGAAAGTTGTATACTACCTACACTGGTGGTTTTATTTCAGTATCTTCAGCTGCAGTTCGGTGAATTGTGTGGTTCATTTTGTGTGTAATAGCATGATCAAGAAACATTGGAGGACTAGAGTGTTGGGGAGGGTATGGAGGAAGAAAGATAAACGGTTAAATGTTGTTATTCAGATGGCACAGATTGATGTAGAAGAAGAAGAAGACATAGATGATTGAATTGATGTTTTTACTTCGTTTTTATATTTTGCGTTTAAATTCTTTGTTATGTATAACTTTATGACACCACCAGTACGATCAACAGTTGATATTTAGTTGGGGAGTTTATCATAAACTCTACTAAAAAGCTAATCCAAGATGCACAGAGAGGGGGTGGTCTATTCTTTACGAGTTTTTGAGTAAAAACAAAGCCATTTCTTCTCCAGACGAAGTGACTGTCAGATACACAATGCTCCAGATGGATCAAATTTCGTCGAAAATTTATAATTGTGAATATCGTGCAGCGTGCACTACATGATGATATTGGTATGAGCAAAAAGATTCTATCCCTTAGTGGTAGTCGAACTCTTTGTTCGTCCACGTGTTTTTCCACTCTACCCTCCCTTCTTTGTGTTTTCTACTTCTTTGTGTCCTAAAAAAAAGAAAAAAAATAATTAGTCAAATTAAAATGATTCCACACATACCAGTTCCTGTTCAGAGTTGGTCCTAGAATGCTCCCGACTGGGGGAGGGAGATATATCAGGTGTGTGACCCTCCTGTATCTTCGCCAACCCAACACCTGGATATAGGAAATTAGATATATCATTGTGATCCTGAGTGAAACAAGATAAGAAGTAAATAGTTTCCTAATAGTTCTTTAATTACTGGGCTGGGTCCTCTTGAAATAACGTCAACTTATCATTGTAAAGTACGTAGCTAAAACGAAATACGATCTCTAGAGTCTTTGGTCTAGACTTTGAAATTCTAAAAGACTCAGTCAACAGATTGAGAAGTGTATTAAACTCTGATAATACTTATAAAGCTGGGATACTCATTCCAACACGCACATTACTTACTCTGTAAACAAACCAATACTGCAGCCAGGGCTCTGCATACAAACCTGGCACGCTGGCACGCTGGCACTAGGGTCTCACCGTTCTTAGCTTTACTCCTCTTGTATCGTAATTTAAGGGGTGTATCATGTGTGTGTTCCCCTGTGTGGATATGCCTCTTGAGTAGGAGGCCTCTCAGTTGTCCAGCAACCTCACTTGTTATGATCGCCCGAGAGACTAGTCTATCCAGCGTCATTTCTGAGGGGGAAAGAGTGATGAGCATGACGTTATGATCGCAAGAGGAATAAATCAGCCATCTCAGGGGGGGGGTAAATGTGTTGAAGGGGTGAAGAGGTAAACAGGTAAAGGGGTAAAGAGTGAAGGGCATAATCACCAGAGAAAGTCTGGGTCAGATCTCTGGGTGAAATATAGTTTTAGTTTGATGGTAGGGTAGTGTGAATTTTAGGCATGTAATAATACTAGCATAATATTCTTTATGTATGCGACACATTTTCTGTCTCAGTAAAACACATTTAAACCACAAATCATTTGTTGTCAGGACAACTAAAGACCACCTTATCTCTATGTTATAATATGTTTACGAACTGTCAGAGCTTCGGTCCCATAACGGAATCTAATTATTTCCAGAAAAGCAAATTTTACGCCTCACCGAGTTTTACTTGAAAGGACTGTTATAATTATGATTCTGAGCAAGAATTGTTTTTATTCTATGCGGGATTATTAACCACTACAAACAATCTGTCAACCCCAGGTGTGTTGTGATAGGAGCATCAAGGTGTGTTACCTAGAATGGGTGTGAGAATCTCAGATGCAGATGTTTTTGTCCGTTCCCGCTCATCTCACATTGTGAGCGGGAACGGACAAAGACATCTTTGATCATATAATAGTGTGAGAGACAGTGATTACATAGAACGGTGTGGCTAATCGATGACTGTAATAAATTAATCTGTGTCATTTTGTAGTCAACTGACAGACATTTGGAACAATTCATAATGGTTGCTGTAAAGAAGCGATTTTGCTACATATCTTATTCATGTATACCGTCTATGTTACTAGAATAGGTGGTGACATACAACATAGACTATAGTGTACTGTGTCAGGCCAATGCTCTGACCACATTTCTCGCCAATGCTCTGACAGAGTGCACTGCACTTAGCACTATAATAAATATCACGATGAAAAATAAAACAAATAACCCGTTGGCCGTTTCATTTCTTACCTATGACTGATTCCAGATCGAATGCGTTCATACCCAGTAGAACGATCCCCCTGCTAATACACTGTCTCAGTGTTATTATTGACTGCAGTTTGAGGGTAGCCACATGAGGTTTACTCCACTTGTCAGCCCCTCTATTAATGTCCTGTATAGGGGAACACGTGTTACAACTTGTTAGGGACCAACTTACAAAAAGTAGTCGGTCATGTTTACCAAAACTAAAAGTGCCAGATCTTTTGATAAGTTTCTCACTCAGCACGAGTAATTTTGTGTGGCCGATTTCGTTGCAAAAAAAAATCATGTACTTTACATCTTTACACGTAGATCTTCGATCAGAATTTTATGTGTGTTGAAGCTCAATGCCTTCTACTCATGAGTGGATAAGTTTACGTCACTTTGAGAATTATACCTGTTCAAATTTTATCCATCGTGCTTTTTCCTCCCACACATCTTCTCCTCCCTGCTGCCTTACCAGCTCATCCAACTCCGAGAATATCTGGGGAGGGAGTTTATATATACATCTTATTATTATTAGATAGATTATATTTTATAATATCTGGGGGAAGGATCAGTAGTAGGATTGGTAGGATCAGTGGATCAGAGGGTTAGAAACCACAAACTGGAACAAAATATCAAGTTGATTGAGTAATTAATTGTCACTGGAAGTTAATTAAAACCTGATTAGATAGCAGTGCTGCAGATAAGATATCAATTAGAATAAATATCAAAATAAAATACTTTTCAGAAGCAGCTGGGGATATAAAAGAGGGAAAGCTGCAACCCTCACAGTGTGCTACATGTGTTTTCTAATATCCTAATGAACAATTAGGATTACAAGCACATGCAACAGGGATTTCGAGGCTTTTCAAGCTGTGTAGCTCTTGGTATCGTTATATAATGAGTTGCGACGCAGCTGACAGCTTGTTAGGCTAAGTGCTAAATGAGAATGTATGGAGCACTAACGACACATGAGGGAGAAATAATATGAGAGAGGGAAGGAGAGAGAAAAAGAGGGAAAGAGAAAGAGAGAAAAGACACAGGTCACAGACGAACAGATCGGAGCCTAATAAATCCCTCCAAGCAGAGGGAAATACAAGACTAAGATCTCTCAGCTAGTGGTCTCTCTCTGAAGACAATGGTTGGGTGGTCTCTCTCTCTCTCTCTGGCTTACCTGATGAACGGAATGTACGGTATCTTGATTAGGAGAGTGTCTGATATACTCAACATTATCAATATCAGGATCTGAACTCATCACTGAAAATAGGTGAAGGGTTGTGTCTCATTGTTGCTATCATTGCTACATTCAAACCTCGAGTTACCAGAACCTTCATTTACCGTGCAAAACCCCTTCCTCCAAAGGGTTCGGTAAATCGAGGTTTCACTGTTTTTCAAAATATGAGAACAGAACAAGGTTAAATTATCAGGCCAATGCTCTGACCGCGGTTACAATGTGCAGACCTACTGCAACAACATAATACAAAGGAAGGAGAGACATTGCCTGTTGGACAAAACAAAACGGAAACCAGTCCGGCAGGAATTAATACCACCATGTACACAATGTACACAGTGTACACTGTACAATGAATTGTACTGCACCACGGAATTAATACCACCGTGTACACAATGTACACAGTATTATATGCTATAACACCTTATGTGTATCAATATATCACCCTCACTGCGTTTGGGGTGATATATTGGACAATAGTACCACGCGACAGCGTGGTACATCATCACTTGTGCCACGAGGGCGGAGCCCGAGTGGTACAAGTAGCTCGTGAGCCCGAAGGGCGAACGGAATTCGTTATTCAAAAAACACGACCGCAGGGAGTGTTTTTAGAGTACCTCTGCCACGACCGTAGGGAGTGGTAGAGGTTTACCTTCGGTCGTATGATAGGTTTACGAATTCACGAAAAGTGAGAGTGAAAGTAAGATAACGCGTAACGCGAGAGAGATGGAGTGGTGCAAGTAGAAAGAAGAGTGACTCATCATATTGGACCGGGGCTTTCTAGATGTATCTAATTTATAAACAACAACAATTACAGACTGACAAACTTACAGCATTTTGATGGATGATTGGTACCGTGATGTTGTTGGTGATGAGATGAGAGTGTATCCAGTTGAGATAAAGATGAAAGAGAACGATCAAACACAAATAAGGGGTGGGAAGATTGTAGCGCCACTGGAATGTAAGATGATCTAGAAGACAAGTCACTGTCAGATGGAGTAGATAAGAACATTTGTTAGTTGTTACACGCGATAAGCGACTTAGTGCACCAAAACACAAGGATTGTCTCTGTAGTGTGGTATGTGGCAATGTCCGGTATATTGGGAGAGGTGGGTGGGGGAG
>AVPN01000533.1:37160-47849 GCA_000695325.1 Pleurobrachia bachei
TTTATGTAGTACATTTTCAGACATTTTGTTATCATTATGTCTTTACTTATTGTTTATTTCTTAAGGCTAAAAACCCAGGTCAATCCTTGTTGAGTAAGGGCCAAGGGGTCAACAAGTCAATCACGGATTTCAACTTCAAGGCATGTTGGCCGCTTTTTTGGTCCCCTCCATAATTATACATCGTACAGTCGGACACCGATTTACCGGGATGCTCAAAAGAAAGGGTGCCCGCTAAATCGGGGTCCAACTGTACCCTTATTCAGTGAGTTACCTCTCATGAAGACCGTTTGGTGGAATTGATGTCAGATAATTCTTGAGGCTCCCCCTTTCGTAGTACCGCAGGTAGAAGTATCCTGGACCTGAAATGAGACACACACATAAACTGACATGGTCTTTCTATACACATATCGCTGACCTACAACTCTGGCTCATAGAATCCATGAGCCAGAGTTGTAGGCCAGCCTATATATCAAGGGTTGCGGGTCAATACTCTGACACAAGTTAATATATATGGCCTCACGTTAACTGTGGCTCACCATCCGACATTCTTGTCAAATTATTAGTTATATATGAGTCCCCCCTCCGCTGTCCTTGGGGTTTTCTTGGAAGTGGTATATGAATTCCAAGAAGGCCCAAGGACATTAATATGTTTCATCTCTATTATAAGTTGGAGATGAACGTCGAAGTCGTTCGTTAAGCGGTATCTACGCGACAGTGCTCCTTCATAAAACACGTTATGGGCACAACGCTGTAAAGCTGTTGCTCACACTTTTGGAACTTTCAGTGGAGTTTGTTGATATTTTCGAATGACTTTTAAAATGCCAGTCACCATAGTTACCGATTCAGTTGCCATGGCAACCGTGTTATTTGAAAGGGGCGAAAAGAACCACCCGGCGAAGCCGGGTGGGTTATCAAAAAGCCCTTACTTGAGGCGCACCCAACGGGTGCGCTAGTATAGCTAAAATATTAATCATGAATTACCTCCTATTTTTAGTGTTTATTGTTCATCTTAACAAATTTATTATCCCTAGTCACAACTTTATAAATCCTAATATCATGTCCTAATATCATGTCCTAAATACAGTCGTATTACTTCGTTGTAAATCCTTTATTGAGTAAGTACTCAGCAATAAATCCTAATATATCGGCTGGTGGGATGCTATACGTCACATGGTGTCGCTGATGCAGGACTATTTTCGGTGGCTGTGAGGGGCCAGGAGTCCCTGCCTAGACGCTGTATTAGGTCTGTTACCGTGTATCCAGAACTGTCTTTGACCTAGGAGAGGGGGAGGAATGTTAGACAATGAGGAAAGTGGTTGGTCGGCATATTAATATGTCTGCATAAATCACGCCATTCACTGAATGATTCAGAGACTGTATCTCAGACACTCTCCATACCCTCCATCCCCCTCATTCATCCCCCTGGTGTGACAGTGACAGTTGACACACAATGTGATCATGGCGTGATATGCAATAGCACGCCATACACAGTGTATCAGTGTGGCGTGACATATGTAACATATGTAATTGTACAGATTTGTATTCTTGACAGTAGCGACTGTTGACAAGTTGACGACATGTCTGTCATCATGAGACATGACAAGCTATACTTAGTACTTACATTCAAGTCAGCTCCCTCGTCCAGAAGAACCTTGTAACACTCTAAATTGTTTGTCATCACCGCCTGAAAACAGGTTACTTTTAGTTTTCCTGTCGCAGCTGCCAGGCCAATGCTTTGACATGACTTTGAAGAAATGATAATTGAGAATAGGGTCAGACCAAATCCCAATGCTCTGACAGGGCCGGGTCGCAGTGGCCTCGAAGATCAAGGTCTCTATGACTATGGCTTTGGGAATTATACACCGATGTGTCCTACATTCGGATGCATCCCCATACAAGACACAAGTACTTAATTTACTGAAAGACATCAACACTTACGAAATGCAAAGCAGTGTATCCGCCCGTCCCGACCTCACTGAGTCCAGCACCACACGCCTTCCATAGAGGTATCTCTTCATAGGATCCCTCTGCTACTGTCCTGCACGGGTGATAGATGTTTTAGTAAACAAGTGACTCAGATTGTAATTGTTTGTTAACAGAATCGACGAATAAAGACTTCATTTTCCCACGCTTCGCGCATTTCTGTTAACGAAAGTGCTGGAAAGTTTAACTTTAATCCGCGTAGTGTTGTTTAATTTCGCGCGTCACTGAGACTCACCCACAGATGTAGTCAGCTATTTGTTTCTCTGAGCATTGGACGTGAGCACCAGCTTTTAGCATCAAATCAACGATTTCGGTGTGCCTAGACAGGGAGAGGGTTAATTGTAGAGATCAGGGTTTGTTCGAATGTTGATCTATGAAGCCAAGAAATGTATGACTCCTGAATAAAACAAGAGACAACGAGAGTATTGGCTGAGTGTTCACAAGACACAATTAGTCGGCCGTTCCGTAAATATTTCTACCTTCTCTCTCTTTCTCCTTCTATCTGTCTTTGCCTATCTCTGTCTCGGGTCTCCTAACTCTCGTATTTACGTCAAACCAGTATAACAATGTACTGTCATGCTGCATGCACATGTGTACTGAGTACACGAGCATGACTAACTTAGTAACATATACATCTGATGAAAGAAAACAAAGCATACCCGGATAGATAGATCTCACTCACAACATAGATTGATTTGATAGACCTAATATCGATCTCACAGTCCACGCAATCATCTCACACATCATCAAACAAATGGTTAAACAATCAATCAATAATCAATTATGAAACTCACCTGTTCTTAATGGCATCAATGAGAGGGGTGCCACCGAATCTGTCCCTTGCGTGGACACTAGCCCCAACAGACAGAAGGTACTCTACTACCTCTACACTCCCCTCACAGGCAGCCAGATGAAGCGGGGTCCTCCAATCATAGTCCGCCAGGTTCACACTAACTTTCTGGGCGGAGAAGGATTGTTAGATCCCCAGTTGTAATGGTTACAGTGTAACCGCTTGTTGAGAAGTAAGAAAAATCGTTACTGCGGTTCCTAACTATAGTCCCTGGTAAATGACTAAGGCGGTTCAAGGGGTCCCGCCGCGCAATTTTTGCTGCTATTCTTGCAAATTTGGTCTGACTAATGTGTTCCAATATCTAAAACCAACCCAGCCGCACACCGTGTATAGTTGGAATCGGCTGTATATCCCCTTTCCTATTTGCTAGACCCCTGAAACTACCGGTAACGCGCATAAAGAACCGCCTTAGTCATTTGGCACGGACTATAATTGCTCGTTATACCATGTAGGACACACCGGCCCCAAACCATTTAGTAACGAATATACCGGGGAATAATAAAGTTGGTGTAGTCCCTACTCATTACCTGTTTTACAGCTTCCTTGAGTTTATCCACATTACCACTGACAGCGGCTGTGCACATGACAGTAGGGAGGATGGCATCACGTAGTGCCTTCATCTCAGAAGAAGAACTTATGTCCAGAGAGGCTATCAACTAAGGGGTGTGGGGTCATTAGAGGGGTGTGGGGGTCAGTGCAGTGGGTCATTAGAGGGGTTTGGTGGTGAGAATGATTAGCACAGTGAGGCTATCAATACAACTGAGAGTGAGAATGGTTATTTTTGTCTACATTGTTCCCGAAAATAAACACCCTGTACCTTGCCAAGGAAAGTCTCGCTATCAATTAGAAGGGTTGTAAGATCTGCCTTCACCTCCACGCTCATCTCACCCCGCAGGTTGGTCACTATCATCTGAGAAATGAGTGTTAGGCAGAGAATAATAGGATCAGAGTTTTTATTACTACAGTTCCCTATTCCTCAGCTCTGCTGGGATCGCTATACATTTTAGTAAGATGTATAAAAGCCTACTATACCTAATAATTCTAGTACGAAACTTGATCGTTACTGTGTAGGGACCAATAAAGGTCGCCCCCTGCAGACTATACTTCAGGAATTAGGAAGTATCAATTATCTAATATTTCTCACATATTAGGCTGTCCCAGAAATAATGTCATGTCCCGATTTCTCCAACTTATCCTATAGATATCGATTTGAAACTTTTGTAGCTTGTTCATTCAACCCTTGACTCTATAAAACAAGTGCTTGTTTTAAAAAATTTGGTTTTTGACGCGCCCTGGTGAACCCGGAAACAAGCGAGCTAAAATTTCCGCTGAACGAAAAATATGCGCATGTTAAAAACACTGCTGTACTTTTTCAGAAAAGTATCTGTAAGATATTTCACTACACCATTATTGCTTATTGGACAATTTTCTATCGTTTGAGTGGTGGGTGAAGACACAGGTCCCAATCGTTGCTGAGCTATGGAGCTCCAAAAAACTTTGGTCAAAATAGGAAGTTTCCACTTCCGGGTCACTTCAGGCATCAGTGGATTGACTTGACACAATTATTTTAACAGCTATTAATAGCCCAAACCAAGCTCTTAGCCTTGGAGATGCTGAATGTTTGATTTGGTAAGGTTTTGGTTTGAAAATTTGAGGTTTTTGGAAGTAGCCATAAAACAAGCCCAAGTTTAGGGTAAATTTTTTGATTTTTTCGCATTTTTGTGGCGTATAAGCTTTGCCTGATGCTTTCATAGGTTGCGTAGAGACTAAAATCGCACAGATGCATAAACTGTGGATGATGGGCTATCTTTTGGTGCCATTTGGAATTCTGAAAACTCAAATGGCTTTTCTCCAGCGATGTTTTAATAAATGCAAAACTCCCGTTCAGCGGCAACCCGACTTATGGTATCACAATACCCAATTATGGGCAGGCGAAATCCTCATTTGAGATTCTAGACAGGTTTCTGAGCTAAGGATCGTCTAATTGACAAGATAGGACCGGTTAGAACTCTCTAACTCATGTATTTCTTCAAAAAATCGGTACATGACATTATTTCTGGGACACTCTAATAATAATATTTGCAATCTTTATTCATTACATTCTACAAATTTTACCTTAGTTCCTGCCGCCCAAGTGTACACCCAATCTAACAAATATATTAGCTATCATTCTTTCTTTTTCTTTCCCTCTCTATTAGAGAGGACCTCTATGCTACCGTGCACTGCTCACTGAGCTCAGTACACATGCATGTGCCTACTTCAGCTGTACCTATTTACTAGTCAGTCTGTCTGTCTGTACAGTGTACACTAAAAAGAGCTGCCGCTAAATCCAAACAGCAAGAAATTTTAGTTTAGGAGGCAAAATGATGGTTGTTTCATAACAGAACCAACATGAACCCAAGTCTCAAGTTGTGTCTCAAGTCTCACCTTTCTTTTTTCCTTGACGGGTATGTCCTTGGTCAGTGCATAGGAGAGTTTAGTTAGGGCTGCTTCAGGAGTCATGTCACCCCCAGGAACTATCCCTGCATCCATCAGCACCTTACCTGCAGGAAATGTGTGAGTTGTAACGCTCCTTTACATTTGCGGTGATACAGGGTTGAAATGAAAGTGCTAGATGAAATCACATAAATAGCAGGAGAGAGATAGGGATCATATCCTTGTGCTGTTACACACAAAATAAAAAATAATAGTATGAACAATACAATCATATCCCTAGAATTACCCCAGTTTTACTTATGTCTATGTATGATTCGTTGGTGAACTAATTACTGGTGAGTTACCCGAGTGATAGATAGGAGGTGATTTGATGATCGGCCACATATCGGCACCTGAATGATGTGAGGTGAGGTGAGTGACGATGTGATTCTAGGCGATTTGTTTGGTGAAAACGGATGTTTCGAATTAGATTTCAGAAACCGATCCTTCTATACGTCAGAAAGTCATGTTATTTATGTCAGATCATGTTAAACATGTATCATACCTGTGTTATACTCAGTGCTGACTGTTCCCTCGATGCACTGTGTGATATTAACTATTATAATGCCCCTATCACACGCCTCACGGAGCACGGTCAGCAGATCCTCACGGGCATCCGGACCATTGCCAGCACCGTAACTCAACAGGATAACACCACGGATGGGCGGTCGCAGGAAGTGGGTCAACTGAGAGAGAGGGAGGGAGAGATTTAGTTAATTTGCCCACTACCCACCTGCAGTTACCAGCCACACGTGTTTATCGAGGTTTATTTAGACCTTTGGGTGTAATTGCCGGAAATAGTTGGGCAGGTAGCTGTAGTACAGTGAGCAATGGTATAGAACCATGTAAATAACATGTTACTACTCCACTCCTACAATTACAGATAGTATAGTTCTAAAACGTGACAACGTCACAATGTTTTGGATGGTACTCATAGCTAGTTCTAGAACATACCACTGTTTAATAAAAAGCTGTATTATCGTATTTTGGCCGGCTTCCAAAATGCAGGTCCACGTGCTACATATCTTTCCATTGCCAACTAACATGATAAAAACGACTAAAATTGTATATTTTTGCCCATGCACGTGATTCATACAAGAGCAGCTCTATATTCAACACTGGTTCATGGCTAATGACAGATCTATCTCCTAAAGCATGAAGGCAGGTGCATTCTAGCCGAAAAACTGAGAATAATAAAGAAAGAAAATAGCTATAGTATTACTACTTACTAGCCTAATACTATCTCAAAAACAGGTGTGTTTGAGATCAGATTGATCCCAACAATTACTGCAGTTTTGTAGGAGCTTTGGAGTAGAGTTAGTTTTAAAGGGGGATGGCGTCGCGATCAGTATTGCTATTTATTGTGTGAGTATTTTATAACGGGATTTCTTTTTCTTTATTGCAATGTAGTTAAAACGTGACAGCTCTGAGCTCAGGGAAGGAGGACGGTTTTGTAACATCTTCCTTTATTTCCAGGTCTCTGTTTCACTTTACATCTACAATCTCTTACAACTACGAGTCCAGTGCTCGATATGCTATTACCCTGTTCAAAGCATATTATGTTTGTAGCGGAGGGTCAGGGTGGCTGAACGAGTTAAATGAGATAGAGGGAATGGAAGAAAAGACTGTCCATATTCGATGGCTTGTTGCTGATGTTTGTGAGAGAAGAGATCACACTCTAAAGGATTTTATTGTGGTGTTTATCAGCTTCTACAACAAAGCGAGGAATGTCGATATCAAAAAGCAAAAATGTATATTAGATGCTTTTAGATTATATAATCGTATAATGTTTTGCGATATAAAAGGTGCAAACTATATTATTGAATTTGTTGAGAAGGCTGCAGTAGATCACCGCCTAAAAAGGGTATGTGATATCGCTCGTCAAAATGCTCAATCAAACGTCGGGAAATCAGCTTTATGTGGAAATCAAGAGAAAACACGTGTAAAGCGTCAGTTTGATACTGAATCATTGATTTCTATGCTGAATACCCTGATTTGCAAAAAGAGAATGTACTCTGCCTTAGTTAGGGAAATGGAAAGAGTGACGGAAAGGGAGATCTCGCCATTTGCTAAAGCATTTATTAAATCATTTTGCTGTATTTTAACCAAATAGACTGTATCTTTCCTAGAACTTGTATGTATAATGTATATCACTAGTTACTTGGCTGGTGATGAAAATTTTACAGATCTATTTGAGATATTTCAAGATGCATTTAACTGTAAATTCAAATTATTACTGTCGTTATATAATATTCGTGTGTCATGTTTTACTCACCGTGTCAACGGTCATTCCGGGAAAGATGCGGAACATAGCGACGTCTGCGCACATGTCACTGTGAACCCTAAACTTCTCGATACTCATAACGTCCGTGAGATGGTGCCACTTTACTGAAATTAGGGAGGGTAGTGGAATGGGGTGGTGGAATGGGGGTTGGTGGGATTGGGTGGGGGTTGGTGGGATTGGGTGGTGCTACTTAATTGCGAAAAACACCGAAAATATGGTTGGCGAAGGAGGGAGGAGTCAGAATATCCGATAAGAGAGACGTAAAATGAGGTCTTGTTCATGAGAGAAATATCAATCAAATGATCCCGCACCTGTAATATGTGTGCCCATTATAGCAAGAGGGGACATGTTGGGGGAATCAAAGGCATCAATGTCTTCACTCTTTCTCTTTGTGGATCGGTTCCCTCGAAACAACTTATTGTTGAAGTAAATTGAAACCTGTGGGGAGGAATAAGGGAATCAGAAGTTATGTAACTCAAAAAAATAGTTTCATTTGTCTTGCCCAACCCTCTTTCCGTGCGCTCCACCCGTCTTGCAAGGTTGAATCAGTGTTTGTTCTAGAGCTCAAAATTTGTTTGTTTACGGTTTCAGCCCAATGATTTCCGAGAAAGTTCCCTCACGGTGAATTTGTTTACTTTTCAATTTTGATCTAGCTGAAGGAGAAATTCAGACATTCTTCCATTATTCACGGTAAATTCCTGGCATTGTGCCTTCGTGTCATACTAAATACATTTAGAGCCACATGAATAACACCATCAATAGGAAATTGGAATGAGAAAGAGAGAAAGAGAGAGAGAAACAGGAATGAAAAACCGGTTTGTCCACTATTGCAGGATAGTTCTATGGTGGAATAGTTCTATGGCAAACTATGTGAACTGGGAAGTTGCACACTTGAATAAACAAATATACCATTGTATGCCGGCAAGGATGGGAATTTGCATAGTGATGGAGACTCAATAAACAAATATACCACTGAACACCGTCGTGTGAGGTTGAACCTGGACACGGTACGTAGAGATGTGATAACTGATGTTGTGAAATATTTGGAATACCCACTTTCAGAAACTTTGCCGGTTGCTACTATAATTTGAACCTAGCGGAAAAGAAGTTCCCTCAATATATAATTAATTAAATGTTCCTTTTGTTACCTCAGGGATTGTGTAGTGTGAAGCAAAGATAAGAGCTCCAAGGAGATTGTTCACACCATCATTCCTCTGTTCTGACAATGGAATCTAAAAAGGGAATACCTTATTACCCCAATATTAAACATCCTCATATTAAAAACCCTCAAATTAAGGAACCTCAAAATAAGGAACGGTCCCATAGACCAATAAAATTCTTTAATTTGAACTAAAACTTAGTAACATTTAGAGACCTAGATTTTGGAGAGTATCTATTATTTTAGCGATAGGCTGATTGGATCGAGCTTTTCTAAATTTAACTGCATCAGTGATGCCTGCCCCATGCACGGAAGCTACTAGAAATAACTTTCTGTCCTTCAAGTCCAATATAAAGTACAAAAATGGTCATTGTTTTCGCATGTAATGGCTTTATAACTGAAAGTCTAACATCTACTTTAGCATACTCTACGGACTACGAGTGATCTAGGATTCACTCTCAAGTGACGGGTGATCTGATCTGAGTAATGTTTACTAAATTCGCTGTTTGAAGGACTTGAGGCTTTTTTTGACCGTCAATTCGAGAAGAGCAAGTAAATAAGTAAGAATTTTCGGCCTTCCACGATTTTACAGTTCTGTGCTTGAGCCCTATAGCGATAACTTCAGCAGTGGTATGGGCCCTATTCCCTGTAAATAGTTGCCAAGTTATGACTACAGTTCACACGCCTTACATATTTTGTAAAAGGGGGTTAGAACATAACAAGTAAATAGGGGGATCCCATATCAGGACACATGATAAGTTAAAGTTATTTGTGACTGAATTTTTTCACTATTCTTTCAGTTAAAAAAGCCGGGTTATAATTAACACTGCTTGATACTCCAAATTATGGGCCATAAATTTGAGGTTTCCTATTTTATGGGAACCTCAAATTAGGGAACCTCAAATTAAGGAACAAATTTTTGATGTTCCTTAATTTGAGGATGTTTAATATTGAGGTAATAAGGTATTGTTGAAGTCATATTGAGTGTCTAACTAGTGAATTGTAGCTAGATTGGAAGCCAGGAATAATTACAAAATAAATCATGGCTGATCGGTTTGCCTTGTTCGGCCCTGTTTAACCGTGCCCCACTCTTTTACAAATGATGAAGTACCATTATCGCTCACACCGCATGGTTACCCCCTAAAACTACCACACAACCATACGGCCAATTCCCTTACCTGGGAGCCGGTTAAGATGACAGATTTCCCCAGGTTTTCCAACATAAAACTAAGTGCTGATGCCGTGTAAGCCATCGTATCAGTCCCGTGAACTACCACGAACCCATCAAACTTTGTATAAAATTTCTCTATGGTTTTGGCCAACTTGGCCCAGTATGTCATATCCATGTTTGAACTGTCGACAATGGGATCCATTTCCTCGATTGCGTAGATGATCCGCCGACCGTACATTGAGATCCTGAGGAGGACAATGTGAGCTAAGAATGTACTTTTTGGTTTTCCATTTTATTTCTGTTTTCTCCTACATACGGTTTGCCTTGTTTGACCCTATTTTACAAATGAAAGGGTTAGAACATAAAACATACGGTGTGGCAATGGGAGTGTGATCAGTCAGCATATCTGCCTCGTGGTACTCATATTTAGGATCGTGAAGTGGCGAGAACTTTTTCATCTTCTTTTCTAAGTAGCCTTTTACCGGGATGTATGCTGAAAGAAAAATTCAAGTTTAGTTGTAAGAATCGTTATAGTTTGAGTCTGCAGCGATAAAACAAGATATGAACCTCGAGTTGCATGTCTTCATCTTGGCTACCGGCCACCGACCACCACTGGAGTAGACTCTCAGTCCACTTGCACTAGAAGTAAGCATGATATGAGGCCCTCTCTCGGTGTTGCAGACTGGAAAGTGAAACAATTTGCACTCACCTCCCGAGTCGATGCATTTCTTCATTCCGATGGTTCCTCCCGTGTAGATCATGCAGAT
>AVPN01000534.1:7617-19999 GCA_000695325.1 Pleurobrachia bachei
GGGGGGGTAACATTTCAAAGGGTGACGTGGGTGTACGTGAGTGTGTGAACATCTGTTACTTTATATTACCCTCTTACCACTCTCCCTCCCCCCCCTCAGTGGTGACCTATGTCAGGACGCGATGAGCACTCTATCCCAATCCCTCTCAACTGATGTGAGGTGGACCAACCTGGTTCACATGCCCAGTAAACGGGATATCATGACTCTGCAACACCTGGCTATCTTTGCTACGGGGTGCAGGAGTCAGGCCGTGGAACAGACGTCAATTGAGAGGAGATTCTACTCGCAGATCTTGGAGAAAACACTAAAGTAAGAACTATCTCCCTCTGTCTAGATTATATCTTTCTGTCGCTCACCATCTCTAATGCCCTTTTGCTCTATCTTTCTCTCTCCTCCCATATACATCTCTCTCTCTCTACATAAATCTCTCTCCCCTCATTTCTGTCGCTCACTCTCTTGAGTCTCATGGGAGTTGGAGGACCTGTTGCTGGTTGACACTCAAAGCTTCACAAACTCACACTGTGTAGCCCTTACGAGTGAGATAGAAATGGAGTCTGGACATGATTCATTCTAGATCCTAAAATTATAAATAATTACATGTAATGATACGAAGGTAACAGTCACATGTTACATAATATTTTATCCCTTTTTTTCTCTCTCTCTCTCTCTCTCTCTCTCCCTCCCTCTTCCCTTCCTTATCTGGAATGATGTAATGATTACTCATAATAATCACCAAAAGAAATGCACAGATAGAAAATGAAGTTATGTAGGGAGGACGTGTGAGAGAGAGAAAAAAGAAGGAAGAGAGAGAGAGGGAATGAATGAGTTAGGAACTTTATCATGTGCAGTGTGTGTTAGGAAATACGATGCTGTGCTATTGTCGATCGATTTTACACTCGGCACTGTATTACCTCGTTTGTCAGTGCTGCTCCCTGCAATGTGTGTTTACGATATTCTTTCACGGCGGACCATCTATCAACTTAAATTCAAAAATACACATTTTATTAGACAAACGACGCACGTTTAGCCAAAAAACAAACACATTCTAATCGAGACACAATCTCCTTCAGTCGAGCAGATCTCTCCTACGCGGTAAACCTAGAGGTAACAGAAACCCTCAACGTAACATTAGTATCAGCTGATCAGACAGCAGAAACATGGTGCGAGGCGATACTGTCCCGGTGTCCAGTGATTGATTATCAGGGTCGGACTGTGCAAGTGGTTGTAACACATCAAACACCCGCAACCGCTCAGATACAAGGACCTGTACATTGTGAGTACAGACAGACAGACAGACAGACAGACAGACAGACAGACAGACAGACATAGACAGACAGACATACAGACAGACAGACAGACAGACAGACAGACAGACAGACAGACGTACAGACGTACAGACAGACAGACAGACACAAATTATTACACAGCTAGAAGGAGAAAGTGTATTACATGAGGTGGCGCGGGCGGGTGGCCCAAGCCAATAAATAACCATCCCTCTCTATGCCGTTCAGTGGTGATAGGATTCTATCGAACAGAAGACTGGACATCGTTTAGGGAGATAACACAATGCTACAATCGACTTCTCAACAAGACAGGTGGCAATCGGGGTATACCCTGCCAGTTGGTCTACCTGCCTTCTGATAATGCTACCGTTACAGTGGAGGAAGGGAACCGTTTCGCTCAGAGGTGCGTGTGCGTGTGTTATATGTTAGGGTTCGGTAGATCAAGTACGTAGTAGAGCTGGGTATCAACTGTGAAAATCTTAACCGGCGAAAATTCGTCCTAGGAGTATAGAAAAACCACCTAAAAATATTTGTTTCTTACATTCACACTTCATTTGTTTCATACGAGTGTTCGGCAGATCAAATCTCCCTGAACAGCGGCTACATACCTAGATCTGTGTGTACGCCGTATGGTCGAGTATGTGACTATATAATATGAGTGGGTGTAGTGTTATTATTATGGGAGACAGGGCGGTATATGATCGCATGCCCAAACTGAGGGGGGCATGTTCTATTTTTGGTTTGTGTAATATTCATCTTTCCTGGAACCTGTATGAGGCTAATTTAAGAGATGACTTGGGTGCAATATAAAATGGCCCGTGGATTGATCTATTCAGATGCTATTGAACCCCCTCACAGAGCACGGTGTGAGCCACACAACCCGCGGAAGGGAAACTACCTCAATCTTGTTATAAAAGAGAAAGACCTTCCTTGATTTTGTAGCCTACTATGAAATACACGCAATTCTTCACGAGAGTCCAGAGCAAGGAGGAGAGAGAAGGAGAAAGAAAGAGAGAAAGAGAGAAAAATATGGGAGAGGGAGAGAGACATAAAGATATATAGATTGAGCTCAGTGAGTTTGATTTACAGCAGCTCGTTGCCTGTAAAAGTGCGAGAAATGCTCTAGATCCTCTAAGATCAGGGGAATGATCTAAGTATCACAAGTCTTCATGGCCAGCTAGTTTAAATTCAAAAGCACCCAAAACCAAATTTTAGGGGCAAGTTAATCATTTCTTTTCCTAAGAGATTCATCCCTACTAAACCTTTACCAAAATACCAATTAACTACTAATCAACTAACTACTCACCCCTCACACAGATTGAATTGTGAACTAATGAGTGAAATGGAACTCGGCGATACACTTGGAGAACTGCTGACTACCACCGTTCATCTTCTTGTTACACGGCGAGAATTCGTTGTGAGACCGTCTGAGTTACCACTTCGATCACTTATGCAGTAAGTTGGATGTATTTTACAGCCAGACCTCTTCACAAGCGATTTGTTACCTTGACGCATATTATTTTCGTTAATGACCTTACTAAGAATCGTGACAACTGCCTGATATTTAACTTAGCAAAAACCTTTTGTGTCAAATTCGGATTGTTGGGCGGGGGAGGGTCTCTCTGCTCCTTATCTGAATTCCACACTAAAAGGGGGTGGGTGATGATGCAATAATCGTATTGATTGGTTGAATCTGTACGTTGAGCTCTTGGCAAAGGCAGTTTTTGGAGAGCTTTTATCTGCTGAAAAGGTTTCAACAAAAGTTGAGGTTTTCTAAGTTGGAAACTCCTCCGATTACATAATTTATCGAGGTGTAATGTTCTTGATATTGAGTAAATTTGGGGAAGGGTCAAAAGAGGAAGAGTTATCAATAGAAATGTAAATCTAATATAAGCTGAAAGTAGAAACCTCTCGCTTCACTGATTTTCCTCCTCCGTATTTTCCCGGACCTTGCGATACCATCAAATTTAATGAACAAGACCTCCAGTATCTCGGGTCGTCGCCAAAACAAAAACAAACCGACCGCGACATCAAGTTACTGGATATTTACATGATCGCTTTCACTAACAATGCCATATTTTTCAGTTTGTCTATTCGGTTATTTTACGACGATGACATCAGCATCAAGGATATGACGTCATCGTTATTCAAATACCAGTTTGGGTTTGTTCACCCCTACGATACCAGCGTGTTTATCATCCATACCGTATTAAGTGGGACACCAACTTTTGTGATGATCCACCTCCTCAACTACCTCGGTAAGACTTAGCGCCATAGTTACCACAGCTCTCGGTAAGAAGCTGGACGACTGCCAGGTCTCAATGATGCAACTAATAACAAGGTCTGACACTGGCGTCATTTTAGTATTCCTAACCCTGTTTTATCATCACACACAGATAGGGAATGTAGTAACGAACATGCTTCTCTACTTCTTTGTAAAGATTCCCGGAAGTCTTCGCTGGAAAATGCAAGGTATTGTTATTACCTCCACACATAATTGTAATAATTTCTCCTTCATAAAGATAAATATTTACTCCTTCATAACGACCAACAATGGTGTTTGATACAACAAACACTGCCCAGGTTATGTATATCTGAGTACCATGGCAGTAAGAGTCTTGGTGTGGTTGTTTACCAAAGTGGCCAGGCTCACCCCCACATTGATGTTCTAACTACTATCGCTCTCAAACACGATGTCCCGGTAAGTACCCGTAACAAGGGACCGATTACCTGACATTGAAATTTAATTTAGTCGATTGGGCGGGATTGGGTAGGATTAGCTTATTGGGACGCCCTTCTTTTGCGTCATACTCCAAATAATATCCCACTCCTTCTGTATGCATCTCTCTATTAGTGAGAGTCTCTCTAGTATCATAGCGGTATAAGAAAAGTCACAACAATAGGCCTGCTAGATCTAAGATCTCTCTACCTCTCTCTCCCTCTCTCTCACTATCCCTCTCTATCTCCCTCTCCTTATCCATGTCTCTATCTCTTTATCGTTCTCACTCAATCTACCGCGCCATTAGCAAGATCGAGTCCAACTACATTTATGCAGCGGTTCACTCCCTCCCTCGATTTGGCCTCTTTTGGGCATGGAGGCACACAAAGGAGGGAGAAAATGAATGAGAATGAGAGAGTGAGCTCTTATTTCTCCCTCCCCAAACCGGAGAATTTCTCGCCTTAGAGTGGTTTGATGTTGTTCTTTGTTTAGTTGTAAGAGCCTCACATTCTGGCTTTAGGTTAGGATACACCTTACTAAGCTTTCGATCGTTTGCATTTTAAAGTCAGGCGATACATTCTCTTTTCAGTTCTTTTTATTTAGTAGCAATCTTTCATCCCTCTTCCCTGTTTCTAATCCCCGTCCCTCCCCCTGTTAGTTGGTCAAGGTGGAGCGTGAACAGACCAACAGACGTGTCTCTGTAGGGCAGCAAACAACCCCCGTTGACTCCCTCCTTCTCTCGGTCCTCCAAACAGGTAATGACCGAATCAGGAAATATACTGATCTCTGATTGGCTGATAACCAGTCACGTGACCTAAATAACGAGTTCTGATTGGTTATTTACTCGATTCGGTCGGTTCCTAGTTTCCACCCCTTTACCACAAACTCTCCAAACAGGTGTCCAATTCATTACCGATCCTGCTGCTGATGTTTCATTCGATGATATCTCTTGTAGTGAGGATGAAAATAGCACGTGAGTAACTTGTTGTACAACTTGTAGGTAGTAAGTATACTTACTACCTAAAAGTTACAGCAACAACTTGTTGTAACTTGTTCAGTCGGACCCCGATATACCAGGCACCATATTTACCAGGCACCCTGATTTACCCTTTGAAGGTTCACCGGAATGCCCGGCGGAATGGCTTTTTCTCTGAGCATCCCGGTAAATCGGGGTCCGACTAGTAAGTATGTAATATCATAGACAGGAATACCGAATATTATTGGCAGTGGAATATTATAGGCAATGGAATATTTTCGAGTCACGAGTGTCGAATATTTTCGAGTATCGAATATTTTCGATTATCGAATCTCAATGTAATTATTGTTTGTGTATCGGACTATACAGATATACCACAACGGGGACATACATGTGCCACCTGTTATAAATCTGGCATACATGCTCATTTAACTGCTGATCAGACGGCACACACACTCACAAATCATGTCCAGTCATGTATTCCGAGTATTATGGCTATGTTCTAACCCTTTACTTACTTTGGTGTTGCAATCACCTCTGTTTGGGGTTGACTGCGTCACCAATTACATACTTACTTAGAGAGAGTGTATATGTCAGTTGGGTGTTCGATGTTTTTATTTTTTAATTTCTCTCCAAATATCAACTATGTAATATCTCTCCCCAGGTTGGATCTGTCTGTAAGAAGTAAAGATCGGAGATCAAATACTCTGGATCCCTCTTCCCGATTCGGCCTTTTCTCCCCTCCACCTTACTCAACACAGTATGATAGGTAGGTTACAGAAATATAGGTTATAGTAGCAGGTGAAAGGTCTCCACTGTGTAGTACAGGTTTTCAGGTACACGTCCTGTCGTCTTTAGATTTGACCAACCGTGTCAGTGTCAAAGTTTATGAGTGCTAAGTGCTAACTGGGTGTATGTATATTATGTGTTTCCTTAGCTTGGGGCTAACAACATGTTCAATAATAATGTTCTCTCTCTCTCCCTCTCTCTCATGAGTGTCTCACTGTCAGTGAAACATAGTCCAAACATAATTGCCAATCGGACCTAGGTCTGTATCTTAGATTGCCTAGACATGTTTTGTTGTCATTATCGTATCCCTGCTAATGACCGCATTTTCTAGAAAATGAACGTCTTAAGATAATGAGAGCATACTTTTCCATATCTTTCATCACTTCTGGGTGGGTGAGATATGATGTTATAACCGGGAATATTTTCACGGGCAGACTGCATATTTTCTCAAACTAGATCTCGTGCCTATCAGTGTCAACCACCGCTGTCGGTTTCTGATCTGTTATATTTCTAGAACTGGTCTGTTATGTTTCTAGAAACATTTCCAATATCTTAAATTTAGCTTTTTGTAGCTTTTTTTAATTTACTACTTATTAAAACGTATTTAAGTTCTTCCTAATTAATTTCATGGTTTTTCAGGCGCAGTTGTCTTGCACTCTACTGCTCATTTTATTCTCATATATTATTAGTCTTTTTATTCTCTCTCTCTCTCTCTCTCTCTCTCTCTCTCTCTCTCTTACTCTCTCTCTCCCTCTCACTCCCTTAGTTTCTTCCTGACATACGGTAACTCACAAATTAGCTCGTTACTCCACATGAACATGGATAATTTTTAGGACGCGGGTTCCACGTTTCTTAGATTATTCTTTTTTTCATCTCCCTTCATCTCTAGTCCACTCTCCCTTCATATTCTCACTATTTCACTTGCTCCCAGCCTGTATTTCTCTCAATCTCCATACTCCCTCCCGGCTCCCACTCTCCCTCCACCAACCTCTCTCCACTCTCCCTCTCCCTTTGATCTCTTCCCTCTCTGTCGACCTCGGTAAATTCGCACTATGCTAGTTGGGTTGTTTCCTAAATACCGAGGACCATGTTAAAACCTTCTTCTCACGACTTTTAGATAAATATAACAAGTTATTACGTGATGAATATTTTTCTTCGTTATTTTTTCGCTTCTCGATTTTGTTTTCATTTTTCAAGTTTACTCAGAAAAGTATTCAGTTATTGAATTTTGACTTTAATGAATGAGCTTGAACAGCTTCGGGTTTTTAACATCAACTCATGATTCTAGAACAGTATCTTTCTATCTCTCCATCTTACTTCCTCTCCATCTCTCTCTCTCATCCATCTAACTTGGTAACCAGCTTTTAAATGTCATCATGACCCAGTCCTCTCTGTTCATCTCTCCGACCATTATTTCTCTCTAGTTTGTGGCAAGACATGAACTTATTTGAATGTAGCTCTCCAGTAGTTTCCTTGGTGGTTTTGCTCACAGCTGTTGTTACACCGCATGTTCATTCCATATGCCTCCACTGCAACAACA
The DNA here is from genome assembly GCA_000695325.1 of Pleurobrachia bachei. Taxonomy (NCBI): domain Eukaryota; kingdom Metazoa; phylum Ctenophora; class Tentaculata; order Cydippida; family Pleurobrachiidae; genus Pleurobrachia; species Pleurobrachia bachei. The sequence continues at coordinate 14,925 of AVPN01000534.1, forward strand.
TTATGACAGTTGCATGTTTCAGTCTAGTCAAGCTTCTCATCACTATAGCTCCTCTTTGCTATACTGAACCCCCCGCTCTCTGGTAATTTGTCATCTAATTGGGTACAGTGCATAATATATCCAGTCCCGTATCACCTCTTTCATTCGGCAGCTTCTATTTTTCAACAACACACGTGAGCTCAGTCGCGATGGTAACTTAGTATTTGGAAAAAATTCTCAATCCATCTTAGACCAAGAAGAATATTATATGTTGTTTTTTTTTCGCCTGTTTGCTAATCAACAAATTGTCACAACTCAACAAGTCTTGCCGGGGATATCTAACTGAAAACCTTCTTTTGATTCCACTTCAGCACCCTTCCTTTTTTATTTTCTCTCCCACGTCGACAGCTGCAGTATATTCACGCGTCACATTTAACGGGATTCTTCACATTTTCCACTGCTCATTGTTCATTCTCTGTTGTGGCTGTTCCACCCTTTTAATTCTTGCTTGTCTCCGTTCTGTACTAGTGATGTTCCGCCCTGTTTCCTAGATGTTCCTTTCATTCCTAACTGTTCTACCCATCTTCGTCTTCTACCCTGTTTTCTGCTTGTCTCCCTTCTCCTTTCACTCCTAACTGTTCTACTCTGTTTCCTGCTTGTACCACAGATCGTGACCGAGTAATATATATGGCGAGTTGGAATAATCCAGTCATGTCATGGGTCATTGTTACTGGAGAGAATTGTAATATTAGTCAATTGTCATTGAATGGTGTAGTAACTTGGCTTGCTCCCAATGAAATATTTCCATGTTATCGTGTTGACTAAATCAGGCTATTTTAGGAGGAATTTGTTTGGCAGCCCTTTTTTCGTGACTTGGATGTTGCGATGAACCTTCTAAAATAAAGTGGCCAGTGGGTCTCTCATTTAAATTACAGCAAATTATTACTGCGATCTGTGCAGTACTAACTTGGTTGGACCCCCAATTCGATAATTCAATATACCATTTTGACAGTTATTCATTTTTTCAGCTCCTTCTGACTCGTGATGTTTTGATGAAGTCGCTATCCCTTATGGGTGAAATCGAACCTTCTAGAATGAAGCGGGTAGCTTATCTCTGTTTCTTTCACAACCCGCATTTCAAATTCATTTTATTACCGGATTTCTCTCTTTCTGATTCACTCATTGTTTCTCTCCCCCCCTCTCTCTCTGCCTTCCTCCCTCCCTCCCTTTTCACTGTCCACGCTATATATCGTCTCACGCGCCGAACACAACCGGGACTCGGGAGCCCGGAGTAGACTAGTGAAGCGGTCTCTAATTTTCCTCCGGGGCATTGTGTTGATCTCTTGTTGGTCCCCACGGCATAATAAACTGCCGTCTTTTCTGCAGAGCATCTCGTTTTTAGGCTGGAGCATCCATTTCCCTCAATATCAAAATATTTTGAATATGAGTTATGATTCCTTTCTTTGTTGTCTTTTGTGATCTCTCAGTCCCACTCACATGATTGTTGTTGTATTGCTTCATTGTTGTCCCTCACCAGTTGATCATCCTACTGGTGCAATTATCATCCAGTCATACTCCCGCATTGTCAACTTTCAACAGGCTGTTGTGTAGTAGAATCTGTTGGTTCCGCATTACCAATCTACACTCTGCAGCTGTGAAATCACAATGGTTGAGTGCATTTCTCTTCGCCTCGTTTCCTAGTTGTGGTGCATTATATTTTAATGTTATCTTTAGTCGAGACTATGTGTATACCCTTCCCTTCGGAGGAAACGGCCACTACCTTTCTACCACCGCCCACACGTGAGAAACAACCACCGGAAAAGGATGTCATCGATTCGAGTACTATCAAGGAATTCGTTAAGAAACATCTTAAAAGGTATAAAGGAGATGTTTTAGTAAATTTAGTCCAACTTTTAGAGATTCACTAAGCTTGTCAAAAAGATTGGCAGTGCCATGTAGTATAGCTAAACTAAAGATCTCAGTAACTGAAATATGTTCAACACTGTGACAGCTGGTATAATAAGCTGTGACAGTTGCATATAAAATGCTGCCTTGTTCGACCCTCTCTTCCACGCCATAAAGGAGGGTTAGAAAATAATACATAACAACATCATTTTGTGAAAATAGGACTTGTCACCCCTAAGTATAAACTACTCACGCTAAAACACTAGATGTTTCTTCGGAGACGACAGATCATTTGTGACCAGCAAGCTACTTCTCTACAATTGTGAGAGTGTCTACAACGCCTATGAACTGACACCACCTCTACCTCACGAGGAGTGTCGATGTCACAACTTCTTTCATCCGTACACTGGGAAAAGGTCTGTTATTATTTTGGAATTTGTATATTATTCCCTGCTCAGTTCCTAATTCTGGCAACATAATTCTTCTGTTTTTCTATACTAAGGAGTGGGGTTAAGGAAGATTTAGCAGTTAAAACATTTGTATATCTAATTTGCGTGCAATTGCCATGCCTGTATATGTCTCAAGCAGCTCTTAAAGTGACACCTTGTTTGAAATAAGATAACTCAATCTTTCTTCCAACACTCTCCGTCCTCCGACGGAGAGTCTCCGTATCCTATCCTGATCTCTGACAGCGTGTTTGACAGACGCACGTACGGTCCGTGATATAGTAGAACGAGGGCAAGTTGTAATTCGGTTGGGTAATACATATATTCAGTTTTAATTCAGACACCATCTTTCATATATAATCTCTCTCTCTTTCTCTCTCTCACCCCCAGTCCTATATATCTCTCTATCCTATCTCTCTCTCTCTCTCTCTCTATCTCTCTATGCCACCCATACTGCACCAGGTACAGGTAAATTCCCAAAAGCTCGAGCCGCCCCTCATTATGTAGCCCTCTAAGGATTTAGGATACCCTTCTTCCCACAATAAAGAGGGTACATGTCTTGTTTAGGTTATAGGTACCAAGAACAAGGTCTGGATCATTATCCCCACCAAATCCCACGACCCACCATTCCCTAGCCCAGGTCGTCCCTTCCCTAGCCCAGGTCGTCCCTTCCCTTCCAATAACACAGCTTTGTCCATCAGTTTGTCTGGGAAGCTAGGAGGACTGAGTGTTAGCTGCTCAGAATTAAGGGATGATTCTCACTCCTCTCCCGCCTCTTGGAACAGCATGCCTCGCAACAACAAAGGTAGAATATTAATTATAATTCAATGAATTGGGTCTAGTTCCATCCATTAATTACAATTTCATGAATTGGGTCCCATCAAATCCAATTTGATCATCCACTATCAAACCACGAATTATATGTTCCCGTTTTGTACTTTGTAGCCCCCGCCAGGAACTGGTTTAGCCCTGTTTATGCAACCGACGGAGTCACTTCAAAAATGTCTGTGTTCTTGACGTATTAATCTGAAGATTCGATAAACTAGAACTTTCTAGAAACCTCCAGCCGGCCTTTTTTAGATTTAGACCGCGTCGGTCTCGTGTGTCTTTCAATTAGTTCTGAAAATGAGAATAGGAATTACTATCGACTGCGGTTTGTATAAAATGCTGCAGTCATTGGTCATTAATAACTTAGTTACGCATTATGGTTTCCATAAAGAATTGAAGTTTTCTCTCTATCTCTATAGTTTATTTCATTCAATATCTACCATCGGAAAGTGGCACATATAATCTTCCCACCATTCCCAATTTTTCTCATGATACCTTTATTGTTTTATTATTCCAGATCTAGAAAGACCCCCGATCGCTAAGTGCTAACAGAGCATTTCCCTCACCAGTAAACCCTTCCATTTGTAGGTCTCACGTCTACCCCACCAATCTACTCGGTGGTCCGTCGTCGTGGTTCAGTACCCAATGATGAAGAGAACACCCCTAAATCACCACCGTACCCTGTGAGGTTACACAGTGAGACTAGCAGTGAGGGGCTCGATATACATGATAAGGTAAGGATGATTTGAGAGAGAGGGACGGAGACGAAGATAGGGTGATTTGAGAGAGGGGGTGGGAGAACGATAGGGAAATTTAATGCCATTGTTTCGATAAGGGTTTCCGTGTTGTACTTTTGCAGAAAGCATCTGTACATTGTACACCCTTTTCGTCTGAATTCTACACCCCACCCCCTTCTCTCTCCGTCTCTCTCCCTCGCTCACTCTCTATTTCTCTCTCCAGCCCCATTTAGTATTTGACACCTGTCAAATTGCAGCGCATCCCTTTATCATTTTAGAGCGAGAGAGAGATTGAAAGAGAGAGAGAGAGAAGGGCCAGGGGGCGAAGGCATATTACAGGGTGTAATATACCATATCGATATTTATCGTGTTATCTCTCTCTCTCTCTCTTTGCTCGAATGAATCACACCATTCTCTCTCAACCCGATTTTGAAACGAAGTTAAATCTGATCCAGTGATGCTTATCAGCACTGCAACACCCCTAATACTCCCTTTTGCATGCCAACATATAACGCCAACAAATTCTCACTCCCTCTCACCCGCAGAGCACAGACTCGCCATTCCGACGGAACATGGTGAAAACCTTCAAGAAGAAGCCGTCAGAGGAGGAGGTTCAGATCAAGAAGGCTGAAAAACTCAGAAAGAAGACCCAAAAAGAGGAGAGAAAGAGAAAGGCTAAACAGAAAAAGGTATGTAATATCAGCACCAGAAAAGTGTGTATCATTACTAGTATCAAAAACCAATCAAATTGGTTTGGATAACCCGGGGCCCAAAGGCGTCTGGATGCGACCTTTTTTAGTAGGTTTATCAGCTACAGCAATCTTTTTCCTGAACATACAAGTAATCCTTTTTATCATCAAGATGTTGCATCGCGACGCCTTTGGGCCCCGGGTTATCCAAACCAATTTGATTGGTTTTTGATACTAGTAATGATACACACTTTTCTGGTGCTGATATTACATACCTTTTTCTGTTTAGCCTTTCTCTTATTGTATTAAATCATAAATATGTGCATAACTTCAGAAGGGTGCGAGATACAACTTTTTGTTCGGGAACGACCCCCCATAAATCGACCTTTCCGGTCTGTATCCTTTGGTGCCGCCCACTTCCAGTCCCACTGGCTGTTAGTTGTACCCCAGCGAGGATCTTTGTCGGTGAGACCGACGTACAAACATCGACC
>AVPN01000535.1:7137-47514 GCA_000695325.1 Pleurobrachia bachei
TGTCACAGTAAAGGGGGGGGGGGTTCTACCCGCCAACACAGGGGCCACACTGTCTGTGTCCCACACTGTTACACGACGTTTGTGATTTGTCGTTTAAAATGGACACATTGTCACAGCATACCCGACATCTCAAACCAAGAAATTATCAGTTATATAGGGGACCTACCTTTTCTATACATCCCACACCCATCCTCTCGGACCTACCTTTTCTATACATCCCACACCCATCGTCTGTCACCTACCTTTTCTATACATCCCACACCCATCCTCTTGAACTTACCTTTTCTATACATCCCACACCCATCCTCAGTATACAGTGGGATTTCCAGTCAGGTAGAAGAGGGGTGAAGGTTACATCATTACTTTGTAGGATAGCTAGAGGTAGTGTCACAATCACTTTATCAGTCAAATGTTCATCCTTATTCGTCTTTACTATCACTTTATCACCCGAGTAGTCTATCTTTGTGACCTGATGAGGGGACAAGGTGAGCTTCACTGCAGCCACAAATAAAGTGTTTATTTCAAACATTGAGGAATCCCCTTTATAATACCTCTTGATTTAGGGCAATATCAAGTCCGTTAGCTAGACCATCAGTAATGGCGCTGTATCCCCTGTGTATAAAGGAGTGGTCGCCTGTAAACTGTGAATACTCCTCATTCTGGTCCCACCACATTGCTGACACCTGACAGGAGGGGGGAGGAGGGGGTTAGCTGATACCTGCAGAGTGGGGAGGATGGAGTTAGTGGGGTAACTAGGGGAGGCCGGAGGGGGTTAGAGAGGGGGTTAGCTGATACATGGGACTGGGGAGGAGTGTGGGGTAGGGGATATGGGAGAGGGGTAGAGGGATGTTAGTAGAGGACACGTAGCGGGGAAGGGAAGGATGTTAGCAGATGATAGATGAAGGTGAACACATGCAATAATAATCATGCTTGTGGAAGTTTTAGCTAAACGTGCACTGTCCCACACACCTTGCATACACGCACACTTTCAATGCATAGAAATAGCAATACTGTCACTATAAACTGATTTCAGAAATACAAACACATGCGGCTACATGGCGCTGAATTCTGCCATCTATACCCAATTGCAATGGTATTACCCATCTCTCCAGTGGTGACAAGCCAATTGTTACCTGTCAGTTATAGCAACTAGTTACCTTATTGAGAGATGCCCCACACGCGTACTCTAGGTTGCTCATGTGGAACTGTATCAGTCGCTTCTCGTCGTCTGTAAAACTCTGTCTCCCTTGGGTAACTGATAATCTGTGTAGCTCAGATAGCTTCTCCTCCAGAGATGTTCTGAAAGGATCAATAGTAAAACAAAGTGGAGAGAAACAGAGATACAGAGCTGCATTGGAAATTATAATGTTGGAGGTGTGTCAGACTACTTACTTTGATCCTGTAGTAGTACTATTACTATCCAGTTTCTCAATCCCTCCCTTAGTTTTAGACAGGTTTAGTCTCTCTAGTTTCCATTCTGCCACAGCATCAAGGAGGGCGTTGAAGTGCAGGTCTGCTCTACGGTCTGCGTCTTGGGTAACAGGTTCCCCGTCCTCTTCAAACAACTGACAGTAACTGTCTTTTATCGGGTGTAGGGGAATACCCAACTGGAGATGAGGGTAGTCAAGTGAAAAACATTACAACCAACTATCAAATCATAATTCTCTTACTGGTGGTACAAACTCCCCTCCTGTCATACCTGTTTACACATGAGGGTAGACGGGTTGTTGATGCACCCTGTAATAATCTGAGCACCTTTAGCAGCACAGCACCCCATGGAGTGATCATCCCAGATCCTCCCACCCACCCTGTCCCGGGCCTCTAGCACCTTCACTTGGTACCTGGGGAGAGGGATAGAAACTGGAGGGGGCTGGGTTAGAGTAGAAGTAATGGGACAAACATGAGGGAAACATCACATCCAACAATCTCCCCCTCTCTTACCCGAACATGTGTAGTTGCCGAGCAGCAGCAAGACCAGATATACCAGCCCCTACTACCACAATACTGGGCTTCCTCTCAGGACTAATTAGAAAGGTATCTGGATCGACTGTTAGTGGCAGGACCCCAGTATTGATTATACCCCGCTGTGTTAGGAAGGATACCACTCTGATAGCCTCTAAGCTGTACCTGTATTGGGTAGTTTTAGAAGTTGTGAGGAGAAGAAGTGGTATTGGTTCTGGTTAATAAGTTGTTTGTTCACAAACATGGTACACGAACCTGATTCGGACTATTCCACGTACTATTACAGCCCTTTTCACCCTCTGTACCGTTACGTGCTCCCTGGGATCCAGATTCCACATGGCTATAATGAGGTTCCTGAGAGCCAGATAAAACACCTGGAACCTGTAGAACACAGTGGGTGTTATTAGTTGATCCATGACCATGAGATCTGAACTAGATCAAGTTTAAAAATATCTTGTTCTCACTCTCGGCTCTCGCTCCATGGAAAGTTGAAAGATATCTTTCAGACAAGTAATTACCGTTTGAATTCTGGGAATGTTCTCTCCTCATCAGTCTCCATAATATCAGGTCTAAAGCAGAGTGCTTTACCCTGCTGTCCGGGCTGATTAAACGGTTTAAAGTTGCCATCCAGTGGACCCTTTAGAACCACTGAAAAGGGGAGAGGGAAGTATTAGCATCAACTATAACTGCCGTGATAAAATCTTTGTTACTTTGATAGAAAATGTTAGCTCTGATCCCCTACCCTACACGGCTCTGTTACCTGGTTCTGCGATGACATCTTCCTCTGTTCTGGTTGAGTGACCTGCTCCCCCTGACATGCCCACCCCGTCACTAAAGTAGTGCACCAGGAAGGGTTCAGCAGGGGAGTTCTTTAGCAGGGGTGGAACTGTTAACTTCTCCAACCAGGTAGACCGAAAGGTATCTGAAATAACGCGCCACTGGCAAGAGTTTATGCATCATTTAGTTCAGGTATCAATATATTGAGGGATCAGCCCTCCCTCTCTCTCTATAGTACCTCTTGATTTAGTGCAATATCAAGTCCGTTAGCTAGACCATCAGTAATGGCGCTGTAACCCCTGTGTATAAAGGAGTGGTCGCCTGTAAACTGGGAATACTCCTCATTCTGGTCCCACCACATTGCTGACACCTGCCGAGAGTGGGGTTCGTTTAGTGAGGGAGTGAGCTGGGAAGTAGCGGGAGGTAGGTTAGTTGGGGAGATATGGGAGGGGTAGATGTTGGTAGATGATAGATGAGGGAAATATGAGAACACTGCACAGTACACAAGCAATAATAATAATTATGCTTGTGGAAGTTTTAGCTAAACGTGCACTGTCCCACACCTTGCATACACGCACACTTACAACGTATAGAAATAGCAATACTGTCACTATAAACTGATTTCAGAAATACAAACACATGCGGCTACATGGCGCTGACTTATGTCATCTATACCCATCTCTCCAGTGGTGACAATTACAAGCCATTAGGTACCTGTCAGTTACAGTAACTAGTGACTGTAGTTACCTTGTTGAGAGATGCCCCACACGCATACTCTAGGTTGCTCATGTGGAACTGTATCAGTCGCTTCTCATCGTCAGTAAAACTTTGTCTTCCCTGGGTAACTGATAGTCGGTGTAGTTCAGATAGCTTCTCCTCAAGAGATGTTCTGAGAGGATCAAGGAGAGACAAAGTGGAGAGAAACAGAGATAGATATAGGGAGAAGGGTGGATTGGAAATTGGAATGTTGGAGGTGTGTCAGACTACTTACTTTGATCCTGTTGTAGTACTATTACTATCCAGTTTCTCGATTCCCCCTTTGGTTTTAGACAGGTTTAGTCTCTCTAGTTTCCATTCTGCCACTGCGTCTAGTAGGGCGTTGAAGTGAAGGTCTGCCCTGCGGTCTGCATCTTGTGTTACAGGCTCTCCGTCCTCTTCAAACAGCTGACAGTAGCTGTCTTTTATCGGGTGTAGGGGGATACCCAACTAGAGAAGAGGGGCAGGGTAGTTATTAGTTTAGTGAAAAACATTTCAAACGACTATCAAATCATAATTTCAGGGTGGTACAGTACTGCACGATGCACCGGGCACCATCATGTCATACCTGTTTACACATGAGGGTAGATGGGTTATTGATGCACCCTGTTATAATCTGGGCACCCTTTGCAGCACAACACCCCATGGAGTGATCGTCCCAGATCCTTCCACCCACCCTATCTCGGGCCTCTAGCACCTTAACTTGGTACCTGGGGAGAAGGGTAGAAACTGGAGGGGGCTGTTTAGTCAAGTATGTAGTAATGGGACAAACATGAGGAAAACATCTTTCAATAATCTCTCTATATATCTCTCTCTCACCCGAACATGTGGAGTTGCCGAGCAGCAGCAAGACCAGATATACCAGCCCCTACTACCACAATACTGGGCTTCCTCTCAGGACTAATTAGAAAGGTATCTGGATCGACTGTTAGAGGCAGGACCCCAGTATTGATTATACCTCGCTGTGTTAGGAAGGATACCACTCTGATAGCCTCTAAGCTGTACCTGTATTGGGTAGTTTTAGAAGTTGTGAGGAGAAGAAGTGGTATTGGTTCTGGTTAATAAGTTGTTTGTTCACAAACATGGTACACGAACCTGATTCGGACTATTCCACGTACTATTACAGCCCTTTTCACCCTCTGTACCGTTACGTGCTCCCTGGGATCCAGATTCCACATGGCTATAATGAGGTTCCTGAGAGCCAGATAAAACACCTGGAACCTGTAGAACACAGTGGGTGTTATTAGTTGATCCATGACCATGAGATCTGAACTAGATCAAGTTTAAAAATATCTTGTTCTCACTCTCGGCTCTCGCTCCATGGAAAGTTGAAAGATATCTTTCAGACAAGTAATTACCGTTTGAATTCTGGGAATGTTCTCTCCTCATCAGTCTCCATAATATCAGGTCTAAAGCAGAGTGCTTTACCTTGCTGTCCAGGCTGGTTAAACGGCTTAAAGTTGCCATCCAGTGGACCCTTTAGAACCACTGTAAAGGGGAGAGGTAAGTATTAGCATCAACTATAACTGCCGTGATAAAATCTTTGTTACTTTGATAGAAAATGTTAGCTCTGATCCCCTACCCTACACGGCTCTGTTACCTGGTTCTGCGATGACATCTTCCTCTGTTCTGGTTGAGTGACCTGCTCCCCCTGACATGCCCACCCCGTCACTAAAGTAGTGCACCAGGAAGGGTTCAGCAGGGGAGTTCTTTAGCAGGGGTGGAACTGTTAACTTCTCCAACCAGGTAGATCCTGTCACCAGACGAACATCAGCTGATTCTATCTCATCACATGATAACTGCAATGGGATATAGTGGGATTTATAACCGAACAATTGGGCAATTGATGGTTCGGAGGATAGTAATTGTTTGGAACTAAAATCTCAAAATAGTTTTAGTTTCTTCATTGACGTAGCCAAGAACCAATCGATAGATTTTGATTCTCAGTTAAAATCCCAACTATTACACTACCTCCATGTCCAGACAACTCCAAGTCTCCTGTTTTATCTTGGTAAGATCCACCCCCTTGGGAAGCTGTCTCCATCTAAGACACAAACTGCACTGGGTCCAATATGGCAGTATCTCCTCTGTTAGAAACAGCTTGGTGACTGGGGCACATTTACTGGTAGTACGCCACTTCTCACGCCACGCATTGAACTCCGTGTGACCAGGCTTGTCAGACCTAGAGGGGAGAGTAGAGTTATTAGCAGACCAAGAGAGGAATAAGTAGTATATTTAATTTTACCAGGGCGTAAATTAGAAAACTGGGGATTTGATCCTGCTACACTGGACAGTTTTGGTATTATTCTTACCGGTAATAATAGTTAGAACACTTGCTGCAGACATGTTCTGAATCTGATATGTGGTAGAAGTAGTTATCAGGAGCCTCTGTCTCTTTACACGCCACTGCAACAACACAAGTTACCCCCTCTGGAGCGTGGCAACCCGCCCTCCCACACCCCGCATCATCCAGCTTCTTCCTTTTAGGTCTCTCTGACATAGATCCTAACATGAACTGGGCTGGGGGTTGTTTAGATTTAGAACACATGTAATGGGCTGTAACATTGTTTAGATCTGGATATGTAGTGATAATATGTAGTGATAATATGGTTGGTAATGAAATTACCCCTGCACGTTCGTAACCAAATAATACGGTCTGGGAAAGCAAGGTCGAAACTTTAATAATAGCAGAGAACTACATCTAGTCTAAACAATTTGTTACATTGTATAGCACTCGTCCACTTCTAACAACTGTTTGACTTTGAGGTCTCAATACTAGTTCGTACCACCATGAGGGTTGTTGTTCTTTGTTTGCTCCTGATAGGAGTGTGTATTGCTGGTAAGAGAGAGAACAAGAGGCTAATGAAGGTGATGCTAAGAGAGCACAACAAGTATAGGAAGAGGCACAGGGCCGAGAAACTGAGCTGGAGTGAGGACCTTGCAGAATCATCTTCTGAATTCTGCAACTATCTCGCTGAGAATGATATTCTTGAACCGAGTGGTAACGATGGAGGTAGGTGATTAAGCAGATATTCTCTGGGTAGACGGAGTGGGTTTTCACCCAGTCTGCCTTTTCCACAATCAGTCATTTCTCGTGATATAACATGCCAACTTTCCAGGAGAGAACCTCTACAAATCTACCAATATACCACTGATAAGAGCCTTTAAAAGGGTAACGAATGCGTGGTATACTGAGGAAGAGAAGAAGTACACTTACAGGAGGGAGACAAAAACACCACAACAATTCTTTAGTAAGTAGATATTCTGTTAGTTCAAAATCTGGCTGATATTAGAAGAATGAAGATTACTTATTTTATCATCTCAACACAATGGCCGAAAAGCGTCTGGGGTCCACTTGCTATACTTCTAGGTATAATTTACAGATCACAGTTAGAGAGTAACCCGTCCCCAATGATACTGGCACCTTACACCTACATTTCTAGGTGGTGGGTTTGGGCACTTCACCCAAGTAGTGTGGAGAGCAACCAGGGAGATAGGATGCGGGTATGGGGAATATGACAACAAGGTATGGGTGTGTTGTCAGTACCTTCCTAAAGGAAACTACCTTGGAGAGTTCAGGAGAAATGTGAAGAGGCCCAGAAAATAGAGATTTGGGTGACCAAACTGTTAAATCAATAATTCCTTTGTGATATTTGCTAACAACTGGCGTGTTTTCTTCTACAATTTAGAATGGATAAAATGCAGTGACTAGTGTTACGACTAACTGCGAAACACAGAAAACTCATATATTTTAACGAGAATGGAGACCACTGACCAGTAGCATGCCTGAAAGTGGGGCATATAATGCAGTTTATGAAAAAATGCAAGTTGAGTACTGCCACAGAGAGCTCTTTGTTCTGTGATATGCCACAGTGTAGTTGTTGTCTTAGATATCACTGGGGATGTATGCCCTCTAGCTGCTAGCCGCTGCATTTTGTATCGTTTCAGTGCCTTCGTATCGTTGTTATGACTAGGAAATAGTGCTAACCGGCGTCAAATTTAATCTGTTTTCACGAATGTAGAATGAAAGCCTTACTTTTGTTATTAATGTTTGGAGCAACTCTGGTGACGGGAAACCTCCAATGTGGGAGTGGCAAATTTCAGAGAGACTACAGGGGCACAATCAGCAAAACTAAAAAGGGGTTTCTGTGTCAGAAGTGGACCAGTCAAAAACCCCATAATCACGGAAATAGGCCTTCAAAGTAAGTGTATACCTCAGAAATCAAATTGATTTGAAATGCTCTAACACTTTCTTCTATACAATTTGTACACGGTTAGAGAAGGTCCAACAAGTCATGAATTAAGGTGTCTCAACAAGTGTAACATTGTTTCAGGAAGCCAGGGAAGGGTCTGGGTGACCACAACCACTGCAGAAACCCAGATAATGAACCTGGTGGTGCCTGGTGCTATACAGTGAACCCTGCCCGCAGATGGGAGTACTGTGAAGTCCCTCACTGTGGAGAGGAACCTACCAGAAATATTGTTGAAAAACTTGTTAATGTAGATTTAAAGTAGATTTAGATATCAATTGAAATTTGAACCAAAATTGAATTTAAAGTTTTCATATATCATAACCTAAATCAAATGACCATGACCAACCATCACATTTGATCCAGAAAACCATCCACATCAACAGGAAAGTTAATTTTTTGCTTTATATTCTAAACTATTAGAGTAGTACTTCAATATTTTAAACATATTGGCAAATTTAACGATTCTGCCTCCCGCGTCCAGGATTCTCTAAAGCGGCGGAACCGATATCTCGAATGAAATGTGTTACTTTGACATCAGCTGTCGACGAAGACATTATCTACAGCTACATCATTCCAGTGCAATCACTCAGATCAAAACGTTGCGTTTACCAAAAAGTGCATATTTAAATTCTATTTTTTGGGCGGTAAGGGTGGTCTCAGAAGAATGTTATGGAACTAAAAGTAACATCTTACGGTCTAACTAGTAATTAGAATCCACCAAAACCACCTGGTACATAATCTATTTAGGTATTACGGCACAAAGATGGCCAGATTTTAGATTTTCGCCTGAAAAAGTGCTTTTTGAAAACGTTTTGGGAAGTGTGATTTTGAAATTTGAAAATTGCATTGCCTGAAAAGATCGCGCGCGGATCACAATTTAACGCGCATCAAAAGACGCTACGCACTTTTATTATTTTCGCGTACAACAAAGAATAATAATATATAGGCAGATATTTCCAACAAAGAATGATAGATCGGTTAAAATTTACAACAATCAATTCACATCCTGACCTTGTAAAATTGAAACATAGAAATTAAATCAACTCTTCAACTAAAAGTTCTACGCCAATGTGATTGGCTAGCGTGTCTCTCCTCTGTAAGAGTTTTGAACTGTTCGAATTCACGTGGATCACAAATGTTAATGGAGAAGACACTGAGAGCTTGGGTTTCAGATACTTTATCCATGAGTGGTCGGAGGTAGCGCCTCGTCGCGGGTATAAAGGATGCCAAATCCACCTCTCTGTGCCCGTGAAACTCAGTCTGGTTAGAGAATAAACAGGTTAATTATGATTAGTACAACTGTGAGAAATGCCGGGCACTGTCCAGGTGCCAGTGACAGAGATATCAAACCAACTAAACTATACTAATACAGCAGTAGTTTGTAACATACCAGGTGGTTCTTGTAGTGTCCTAATAGTTTGTACATGAAAAGGAGGAACACTTGTGAGATAGCCATATTGTTCTTGTCTACATCCTGTCCCAGGTTCTGTACCGTCTCCTCCAGGGCAGATCTCAACATGTCACGTGACTTGTGGGGTAACAGACTCTCTTCGTCACCATAGCAACTGAGCAGGGAATAGGAGGGTTAGAGTTGAAAAGAGAAGATTAGGAAGGCATCAATTATATATGAAACCACTGGAAAATCAGTAATACCTAATGAATTGTCCAGTATCCAGGTTAAAATGAAGCATTGGTTCCTCTTCATGTGCTAAATCCCTCTCAACCTCCTTTAGATCTTCAGTTAGGGCCCCAATTAGGAAGGGGGTGGGGGCCAACACAGCCTGGAGAGGAAACGACGTGTTAGTATTGTTCTGATCAGTGCTGTAGAGGGAGCGATCAATACATCTACATGTAACATGTGAATCCCAGTATAAGGGAGTGGGGGCTAACACAGTCTGGAGAAGGGAGACGACGTGTTAGTGACCTGCTCAGAACTGTAGACTAGAGGGAGAGAGCAGTACAAGAATAATCAAACACTCTACTCACATGGATCATTTGCCGAGGTAACATGGGTATAAAGATACATTCCCAATGGAGAGGGTAGGTGAGGGTTGCCATACATGAAACACAGCTGCTCAACTTGGAGAGGTGGTGGTGGGAGGAAGAGATTAGGATACGGCGTTCTAACAGCACACTTGCAAACAACTGGATCACCTGGAAAAGAAGGGTAAAAGTAGATCTGGAAGAAGATGAGAAGTAGAACTAGAGAAGTGGAGACATCTGATCTAGCTCTTCTCTCACCAGAAATGAGTGCCGATAAATACCTGGTCTATTTGTAGGAATTGGAAGAGGTACCCAAGTTGAACATGTTCTAATCTCTGTCCGTCCATTGGTCTCTCTATCACTACGTTCTCAAACTGTCCTGGAGAGAGGGATGTTACAAATCAAGAGACCAAGTTTTCCCTTAGTTCCCGGTCTCTATGCTTTTGTTCAGACTGTCTCGTGTTGCTACCAGAGAGTTACTGTTAGACAGCCTAAATGGGCCGCCTAAATTATACTCCTGAGAATTGGAATAGCATTCTCTAGTCTTTTAAAACCAAGTGTTTTCTAAAGTCTAGCCCCCTGGTTTAGTACCTGTTTTGTGGTTAAGTTGGGTCACAGTGATTTTAGAGCCAGGGGCCGGGACGCACTGTGACACACAACCAGCTAGGAACCCCTTAACTGCTGCATCAGAGACTGAATGGAGTTCCTCCAGTTTTGTTAGCAGTCGACCATACAGGGAGAAACAACCCAGTTTACTAATAATACAGTACACCTATAACAAGGAAGGGTGAATTGTAGTCCTGGGGATCTTTCTAAGCTGCAAATTATATAAAGCAGAGGTTTATTGTGCAGTGCTGCCTTGCTTTGTTACCTGTGGTTGGCAAGAGTCTCGTGATTTCACTCTCTTGCAGTACCCATGTTGTCTCTCTCCTGTCACATCAGTCAGCACAAAGGAGTAGCTACTGCCAACACCCGTATTACCTGAGGAAAGAAGGAGGTTTATTTAACTTAAAACTTTTAAGGAAATCATCATGTCCCAGTTTCCTCCCCTTTCCTGGCACCATGTCACCCCAATCCCCATATATGTCTCTGTTTCCCATCCCACATTTCTCTCCGTTTCCCTGACGTGTCCAAGGTACGAACCTTCTGTTATCTTGTCAGAGTCAGGGAAGCAGAAGAGAGGGAGTGCAGGTTGAGTTTCCAACTCAGGTACAGGGTAGGAGTAGTGGATGTAGGGAACAAACACACCTCCCTCATCCCTCAATCTCACAACGATCAACCTGAATAAGTATCAGTGTTGACATGATAACGAGGTAACGATGTTGTTACCATGGTTACCTATGATAACGAGGTAACGAGGTTGTTACCATGGTTACCTATCAAAGAATGGGACATCTAGAACATCCTTCTTGCCCAGCTTCTTCATCCTAGACAAGGTGGGTTGCTCTGTTCTCCTCAGGTTCTTCCTGCTGTCACCTCTAGGTAACATCACTGGTAGGCTAACAGCTGCATTGGAACCTTTGAACTGAAGGGGGAGCTGGGAGAAGGGGATGAGGAATAACATTAATCAGGATAATCAACAGGAGGGTCACGAATCACGAGAATAATCAGGTGATTTATAGGATTAGGAGAACTATCTATAGTACCTTGGATTTCATAGCTGATAGCACAAACACACACACACACACACACACACACACACACACACACACACACACACACACACACACACACACACACACACACACACACACACACACACACACACACACACACACACACACACACACACACACACACACACACACACACACACACACACACACACACACACACACACACACACACACACACACACACACACACACACACACACACACACAAACAGCGATCAAACTCAAAGGGTGAAGCAAACAAAACAATGATGTAGGGTGGGACAATAGAATTTGTAGAATTTGCGTGTGAGGTGTGATCAAGTTACCGGAAACTTACCGATCTCTTCTTCATAACGTTAGATCACAGTCCAAATCAGGGCATCAACTCAGTAGCAACGATTCAAATTCTTGAGAAGCAGTAGGATGGTGGAGAGGAAATACACTTCAAATATATGGTGAAGTAGCACAAAAGAGAGATTATACACAGAGAGAATTTGGTGTCACATTACCCCGTGTGGTTAACAAGTGTATTCTGATATAAGGAAGAGGATTGCATGTACCTGCACTAGACAAACATACACACTGAGTTGGCAATCAACCTGAAAGAAATGTTGTTAGGGTAGTGTGACGTACAACTGTCATAACGAGACGTGGTCTCGGTAGACAAGGGTAGGGAACTGTAGGGACTGGAGAGAGTGGAAGTGGATTGAGAGTTAAACTAGAGGGTAGAGTCAGAGGATAGAGGGATAGGTAGGAGACTGGAGAATAGAGATGATTGAAGAGATCCTTGTCTACCGAGATGATAATAACAAAACCGCGTGTATCTAATGGGTTCGGAAGTTAGTAAAACAAAGAAAAAGATATATATCCGCATCTTACACATAATCACATATATAATACTGCCATGGGTCCAGCCATAGCAAATTTTGGGGGAAATCACACACACATAATGTCTCTGTTTTACGAATTATAACACTACATCAACACACACACTGTACACACACAAACAACTGCACATGCGAACTAGTCGTGTCTCTAGAGGGGAACAATTCCAGGAACAACTCCAGGAACAGTGTTCCATACAATTCAAGGAACAGTGTTCCACAGTTTCTCATATATATCACCCACAACAATAATAAAGGAAAGAATACACATGTGAGTCTCTATATTATTTCTGTAGTCACATATTGTCCACACATGTATCTAATAACAGCCTACTAAACACTACATGTACCAAAAACTCTTTACCGTAGTGGGATATGATCGGAATTTGAGTTAGCATACCCAGATAGAAGAGGTACCTTGGCTCGAAGGAAGAACTTACTAAGAACCACTTGGAGATCTTGGGTTATCTCTTGGGCTATAATACTGCAGATCTGGTTGTAGCACTTAGCCAGTATCACAGTAAACTGAGGGGAGAGGGGGTTAGGGGTTTCAATAATCTCTCACAAAGGTCCAGCAATCCCTTTTGCCAGAAGGATACTTCCATCTAAAGTCTAAACTCACCCTCTGGTCGTCTAATAGAGCCATTTTCTTGAGCAGCAGTTTAGCAACATCACTCCAACACTCCCTCCTCTTATCTCCCTCCTCCAACATAAGGAAGAACTCGAAATAACAGCTGCATTGGAACCTTTGAACTGAAGGGGGAGCTGGGAGAAGGGGGATGAGAAGCAATCAAGAGAATCGTTAGTGTTACGAGGGGGTGAGTCACGATAATCATCAGGAGGAATAATCAGAAGATTTATAAGAATGGGAGAATTAGTTAAGTGTACCTTGGATTTCATAGCACAAACACAAACACACAAACAGCGATGAAAGGGTGAAGCAAAGAAAACAATGATGTAGGGTAGGGACAACAGAATTTGTAGAGGGCGTGTGAGGTGATCAAGTTACTGGAAACTTACCGATCTCTTCTTCATAACGTTAGATCACAGTGATACCAAATTAGGGCACCAACTGAGTAATGACGATTCAAATTCTTGAGAAGCAGTGGGATGGTGGAGAGGAAATACTTCAATGTTCAAATGTTCAAATATATGGTGAAGTAGCACAAAAGAGAGATTATACACAGAGAGAATTTGGTGTCACATTACCCCGTGTGGTTAACAGGTGTGTATTCTGATATAAGGAAGAGGATTGTATGTACCTGCACTAGACAAACATACACACTGAGTTGGCAATCAATCTGAAACAAATATCGTTAGGGTAGTGACGTACAACTGTCATAACAATTGGTACTGACTTCGTAAAGAGACGTGATCTCGGTAGACAAGGGAACCGTAGGAACTGGATGGTGTTTAGTAGATATTATTTAGAGGGTAGAGTCAGAGGGTTGAGGGATAAGTAGGAGCCTAGAGACTGGAGATGATCTTATTGAAGAGATCCTTGTCTACCGAGATATAACAAAACATAGGGCCGCGTATCTAATGGGTTCGGAAGTAAGTAAAACAAGAAAAAGATATATATCCGCATCTTACACATAATCACATATATAATACTGCCATGGGTCCAGCCATAGCAAATTTTGGGGGAAATCACACACACATAATGTCTCTGTTTTACGAATTATAACACTACATCAACACACACACTGTACACACACAAACAACTGCACATGCAAATCTAGTGTTTATTTTGGACTGTAAACGACTCGTAGATTTATTTCAGGAATGATAATACGGGACGGTTTCGACGTATAACGTCATCATCAGCTACAAAATATAAATATGGGTGTTAGTTAATGTTCGCAAAAGGCAAGCTTCCCCTCGTCCGACCCGAAGTTGAAATTATAGGGGAAGCTTGCCTTTTGCGAACATTAACTAACACCCATATTTATATTTTGTAGCTGATGATGACGTTATACGTCGAAACCGTCCCGTATTATCATTCCTGAAATAAATCTACGAGTCGTTTACAGTCCAAAATAAACACTATATCATTACCCCCACTAATACAAGGACGCTACACACTTTAGACCCCTTATTTTCTTCTCTACTCCTATTCTAAGAGAGTTTATATTTTCGACCATATCACTGAAAATACAGACAAAAGGGCGTGGTCCAAAAACCCGACTTAGACATCGCGGATTTTTTGTGATTTTTTTTTTGGTGATTCTAGGGACCCATAGGGACCAATTAGTGAAGGAATTAGCTTGTTACAAATTTTTCCCTAGTTTCGGCCCTTAATTAGCTAAAATCCCCTTACTAGTGATGGGTGGGTCGATTTTGAGCGGCAAAAACGCAAAATGCTCAGAAAGCTAATCTCTACAACCTACAACAAACTTGTCCAATTCTGATTCGGTCCACTCTCACTTTAACTTAAAACTTTTAAGGAAATCATCATGTCCCAGTTTCCTCCCCTTTCCTGGCACCATGTCACCCCAATCCCCATATATGTCTCTGTTTCCCATCCCACATTTCTCTCCGTTTCCCTGACGTGTCCAAGGTACGAACCTTCTGTTATCTTGTCAGAGTCAGGGAAGCAGAAGAGAGGGAGTGCAGGTTGAGTTTCCAACTCAGGTACAGGGTAGGAGTAGTGGATGTAGGGAACAAACACACCTCCCTCATCCCTCAATCTCACAACGATCAACCTGAATAAGTATCAGTGTTGACATGATAACGAGGTAACGATGTTGTTACCATGGTTACCTATGATAACGAGGTAACGAGGTTGTTACCATGGTTACCTATCAAAGAATGGGACATCTAGAACATCCTTCTTGCCCAGCTTCTTCATCCTAGACAAGGTGGGTTGCTCTGTTCTCCTCAGGTTCTTCCTGCTGTCACCTCTAGGTAACATCACTGGTAGGCTAACAGCTGCATTGGAACCTTTGAACTGAAGGGGGAGCTGGGAGAAGGGGATGAGGAATAACATTAATCAGGATAATCAACAGGAGGGTCACGAATCACGAGAATAATCAGGTGATTTATAGGATTAGGAGAACTATCTATAGTACCTTGGATTTCATAGCTGATAGCACAAACACACACACACACACACACACACACACACACACACACAAACAGCGATCAAACTCAAAGGGTGAAGCAAACAAAACAATGATGTAGGGTGGGACAATAGAATTTGTAGAATTTGCGTGTGAGGTGTGATCAAGTTACCGGAAACTTACCGATCTCTTCTTCATAACGTTAGATCACAGTCCAAATCAGGGCATCAACTCAGTAGCAACGATTCAAATTCTTGAGAAGCAGTAGGATGGTGGAGAGGAAATACACTTCAAATATATGGTGAAGTAGCACAAAAGAGAGATTATACACAGAGAGAATTTGGTGTCACATTACCCCGTGTGGTTAACAAGTGTATTCTGATATAAGGAAGAGGATTGCATGTACCTGCACTAGACAAACATACACACTGAGTTGGCAATCAACCTGAAAGAAATGTTGTTAGGGTAGTGTGACGTACAACTGTCATAACGAGACGTGGTCTCGGTAGACAAGGGTAGGGAACTGTAGGGACTGGAGAGAGTGGAAGTGGATTGAGAGTTAAACTAGAGGGTAGAGTCAGAGGATAGAGGGATAGGTAGGAGACTGGAGAATAGAGATGATTGAAGAGATCCTTGTCTACCGAGATGATAATAACAAAACCGCGTGTATCTAATGGGTTCGGAAGTTAGTAAAACAAAGAAAAAGATATATATCCGCATCTTACACATAATCACATATATAATACTGCCATGGGTCCAGCCATAGCAAATTTTGGGGGAAATCACACACACATAATGTCTCTGTTTTACGAATTATAACACTACATCAACACACACACTGTACACACACAAACAACTGCACATGCGAACTAGTCGTGTCTCTAGAGGGGAACAATTCCAGGAACAACTCCAGGAACAGTGTTCCATACAATTCAAGGAACAGTGTTCCACAGTTTCTCATATATATCACCCACAACAATAATAAAGGAAAGAATACACATGTGAGTCTCTATATTATTTCTGTAGTCACATATTGTCCACACATGTATCTAATAACAGCCTACTAAACACTACATGTACCAAAAACTCTTTACCGTAGTGGGATATGATCGGAATTTGAGTTAGCATACCCAGATAGAAGAGGTACCTTGGCTCGAAGGAAGAACTTACTAAGAACCACTTGGAGATCTTGGGTTATCTCTTGGGCTATAATACTGCAGATCTGGTTGTAGCACTTAGCCAGTATCACAGTAAACTGAGGGGAGAGGGGGTTAGGGGTTTCAATAATCTCTCACAAAGGTCCAGCAATCCCTTTTGCCAGAAGGATACTTCCATCTAAAGTCTAAACTCACCCTCTGGTCGTCTAATAGAGCCATTTTCTTGAGCAGCAGTTTAGCAACATCACTCCAACACTCCCTCCTCTTATCTCCCTCCTCCAACATAAGGAAGAACTCGAAACTCTCAATAGTTAGTTTGTGAAGGTACAGCTCAGTTTTTTGCCAATCATCAACCCTCGTTTCATCAGTATAGATCTTGTAGAGGATCCTCAGTAGACAGAGGAGAGAGGATATCTCCTGTCGCTGTAGATCTGGCAGGGTCTTCCCAGAGAACCCTGTAATTAGAAAGATTTAGTTCCTGGTCAAACTGACAGGAAACCCCAGCGGTGGCAAATCCCAAAACTGGGAAGCCTCTCATGGTCAAAACCAAGAGCCTCTAAACAGGGCTCCAAACAGTACCAACTGCTCTAACCAACAAACCAACCAAACACAAACCAACCAAACTGAAAGGAGGATCAAAAGTACCTATTTAGAGGCATTTTACTACGGTGACCACTCACCGTATTTTAGTAGGATGCTCCTCTGATCAATATCCTGATTGAATCCCTTTGCAAACTTGTGACTCTCCAGGAGACAGTCTACTACTGTAAACAGCTGCTCAGAGTTGAGATAACGGAACATTCCCTCATGACTGGTATCTACTGCCTTACCCTCCTCATTTATCTTCTGGAACTAGAGAGGGAAGGGGAGATGTGCTTAGGGGTGGATGGGGATTAGTGGTTTTGTGATCAGATTAAAATACAATTATTTCCCTTCAGGACTGGCTACTTTTAGATAGTTCCTCAACTACCACATACCGGATCATTGGTGGCATCTTCCTTGGCACTGTTAGTTGGATAGAATATGATGTTATCTATCGTCTGTATTATCTCTATCTGTACTAGAGATCTGATCTGTAACCTCTGGAAATGGACCCTATCTGCCCGTCCCACTGCTAGTTGAGTGTTGTCAGGCTCCATGTAGTTGGTACTAGTATCACTGTTCACTGAAACCTGGAATACTTGGTGTCAGTGAGACGACCAACAGTTATGTTATAAGCGAGATGAAACATATCTAATCCGTTACAGCAATGATACATGATTCCCCCCCCCCTTGTTCCTGTATAACAGTTATACCTGATCGTAAGCAGCATCCAGGGATGGTTTCCAGTGTCTCAGATCAGCAGGGAGTGTGGTCGCATATACATCTGTTATAGCAGCTATAATCTTGTCCCAGTGAGATTGTTGGAAATCATGTCCCACTCCCATTACCAGATTCTCCATACAGTTCATACCAGACTTAGCTAGTTGTTCGCTATCTGGAGAAGGAGAGAGATGGTTTGAAGAAGGGAGTTAGTCGAGAGAATGAATCGAGGAATGTGACCAAGAGATAATATCATCATGGTATTTTCAGAAACCATACATATTCATTAACCCCCTCGTACAAGCTCGTACAAGCTCGTCATCAGACCTTGTTTGAAATAAATCACACTGTTTCTCTAAATGATATCTGCACCAGAGTTGTAAGTGGTGCTTATATCACAGCACAGAGCTGTTTGCATTCCAAGCACAATATAGGGCACAACTGCAGTGCAGATCCATAACATATTGTCAGGCACTGTAATATCGTGCATAACATGTCACATATTGTATCACACTCACTGCTCGGACAGTGCACAGTCTATTATGAGATCATACCTTGTTTGACACACCACTGTATGAGAAGGAGCAGGTCAGGGAGGAGCTGGGAGAGGATTGCAAAGTGCTGGGTGTATACATCCACGACCGCATACAGGGCATGATTACATGTAGTTGTCATCCACTCTTTCCGCTGTACCTTCTGCTTCTGGTGGGGGAGGGGGAGAGGTTAGGGTGGGGAGACGGCTCATTGTCATTGGGTTGTTAATTGTTGCAATAATCATAATGGTGCTAGCAGTACAGTAGAGTTTAAACAGCAATTAGCATTCTAATCATTTTAACTGCCAGCTGCTGATCATGTAACACCATGTTACCATGGTTACACTATATGAGGGACCTGGTTCCATAATGGTATAAGTGCAGATATACCAAAATGGAGATATGAGTAGGAGCATGTTTGGGATGGTCTAATGTACCTCTTGACCAATTTTGGTGAAGATCTGACCTCGGGAACACGAAAAAATTTTTTGGTATATCTGAAGATATACCAAAATTTTGCAACACTTTTTTATAAATGTGGTATATCTGAAGATATACCCGGTATATCTGCACTTATACCATGAAAAAATGACTAATTTTCATGGTATAAGTGCAGTTATACCACAATTTTAGTCCCATTTTGTGGATTATTTCCAGATATTTTTTTACTGAAAGGTGCTATCTAGGAAAGTTTAGGTGCAAAATGTTGCCAAAACAAATACCTTTCAGAATGATATAGGTTTTATACGTCTAACTTATACAGATAAAAAGTTATGAGCGAATGAACGTCGTAAAAATCGTGAAAATCAGTTTTTCGCGATTATCTCGAAATGCACTTTGTGCAGATATACCATTATGGAACCAGGTCCCTCACTTGTTCCCAGGGTTCGTGAGTGTACCAGGAACTTGTGTCTAGTTTTCTATTGTAATTATATTAAACTTTGGTTTACTCCCTGCAGGCCATACTACGAGTGGGCTATGGTACATTGTGGAGGTACGTGCTTCCGCTGTTCTCACTGGCAAGGATGGTTAGGGCCTGGTTATTACGCTCTCTGACCCTCCACTACCAGCCGCGTGAATATAGGGCGGCACCAAATGATGGTAAACCATGATAGTGCTAAAGGAATGAAGTGTGTTGTTTTGAAGTTGTGTTCCCTTTGACGTCTTGATATCAATTTTCATACCGATACTATTGGAATTGTTTGTAATTTTGTACCTTATGGTCCAGGACCAGGAGGTCCCTGCTCAGAGTTGAGATAACGGAACATTCCCTCATGACTGGTATCTACTGCCTTACCCTCCTCATTTATCTTCTGGAACTAGAGAGGGAAGGGGAGATGTGTTTAGGGGTGGATGGGGATTAGTGGTTTTGTGATCAGATTAAAATACAATTATTTCCCTTCAGGACTGGCTACTTTTAGATAGTTCCTCAACTACCACATACCGGATCATTGGTGGCATCTTCCTTGGCACTGTTAGTTGGATAGAATATGATGTTATCTATCGTCTGTATTATCTCTATCTGTACTAGAGATCTGATCTGTAACCTCTGGAAATGGACCCTATCTGCCCGTCCCACTGCTAGTTGAGTGTTGTCAGGCTCCATGTAGTTGGTACTAGTATCACTGTTCACTGAAACCTGGAATACTTGGTGTCAGTGAGACGACCAACAGTTATGTTATAAGCGAGATGAAACATATCTAATCCGTTACAGCAATGATACATGATTCCCCCCCCCCTTGTTCCTGTATAACAGTTATACCTGATCGTAAGCAGCATCCAGGGATGGTTTCCAGTGTCTCAAATCAGCAGGGAGTGTGGTCGCATATACATCTGTTATAGCAGCTATAATCTTGTCCCAGTGAGATTGTTGGAAATCATGTCCCACTCCCATTACCAGATTCTCCATACAGTTCATACCAGACTTAGCTAGTTGTTCGCTATCTGGAGAAGGAGAGAGATGGTTTGAAGAAGGGAGTTAGTCGAGAGAATGAATCGAGGAATGTGACCAAGAGATAATATCATCATGGTATTTTCAGAAACCATACATATTCATTAACCCCCTCGTACAAGCTCGTACAAGCTCGTCATCAGACCTTGTTTGAAATAAATCACACTGTTTCTCTAAATGATATCTGCACCAGAGTTGTAAGTGGTGCTTATATCACAGCACAGAGCTGTTTGCATTCCAAGCACAATATAGGGCACAACTGCAGTGCAGATCCATAACATATTGTCAGGCACTGTAATATCGTGCATAACATGTCACATATTGTATCACACTCACTGCTCGGACAGTGCACAGTCTATTATGAGATCATACCTTGTTTGACACACCACTGTATGAGAAGGAGCAGGTCAGGGAGGAGCTGGGAGAGGATTGCAAAGTGCTGGGTGTATACATCCACGACCGCATACAGGGCATGATTACATGTAGTTGTCATCCACTCTTTCCGCTGTACCTTCTGCTTCTGGTGGGGGAGGGGGAGAGGTTAGGGTGGGGAGACGGCTCATTGTCATTGGGTTGTTAATTGTTGCAATAATCATAATGGTGCTAGCAGTACAGTAGAGTTTAAACAGCAATTAGCATTCTAATCATTTTAACTGCCAGCTGCTGATCATGTAACACCATGTTACCATGGTTACACTATATGAGGGACCTGGTTCCATAATGGTATAAGTGCAGATATACCAAAATGGAGATATGAGTAGGAGCATGTTTGGGATGGTCTAATGTACCTCTTGACCAATTTTGGTGAAGATCTGACCTCGGGAACACGAAAAAATTTTTTGGTATATCTGAAGATATACCAAAATTTTGCAACACTTTTTTATAAATGTGGTATATCTGAAGATATACCCGGTATATCTGCACTTATACCATGAAAAAATGACTAATTTTCATGGTATAAGTGCAGTTATACCACAATTTTAGTCCCATTTTGTGGATTATTTCCAGATATTTTTTTACTGAAAGGTGCTATCTAGGAAAGTTTAGGTGCAAAATGTTGCCAAAACAAATACCTTTCAGAATGATATAGGTTTTATACGTCTAACTTATACAGATAAAAAGTTATGAGCGAATGAACGTCGTAAAAATCGTGAAAATCAGTTTTTCGCGATTATCTCGAAATGCACTTTGTGCAGATATACCATTATGGAACCAGGTCCCTCACTTGTTCCCAGGGTTCGTGAGTGTACCAGGAACTTGTGTCTAGTTTTCTATTGTAATTATATTAAACTTTGGTTTACTCCCTGCAGGCCATACTACGAGTGGGCTATGGTACATTGTGGAGGTACGTGCTTCCGCTGTTCTCACTGGCAAGGATGGTTAGGGCCTGGTTATTACGCTCTCTGACCCTCCACTACCAGCCGCGTGAATATAGGGCGGCACCAAATGATGGTAAACCATGATAGTGCTAAAGGAATGAAGTGTGTTGTTTTGAAGTTGTGTTCCCTTTGACGTCTTGATATCAATTTTCATACCGATACTATTGGAATTGTTTGTAATTTTGTACCTTATGGTCCAGGACCAGGAGGTCCACAGCAATGATACATGATTCCCCCCCCCTTGTTCCTGTATAACAGTTATACCTGATCGTAAGCAGCATCCAGGGATGGTTTCCAGTGTCTCAAATCAGCAGGGAGTGTGGTCGCATATACATCTGTTATAGCAGCTATAATCTTGTCCCAGTGAGATTGTTGGAAATCATGTCCCACTCCCATTACCAGATTCTCCATACAGTTCATACCAGACTTAGCTAGTTGTTCGCTGTCTGCAGAAGGAGAGATAAAGTTAGAAGGAGAGAGCTAGTCGAGAGAATGAATGTGATGACCAAGAGATATGATCATCATGGTATTTTCAGAAATCATGTGTATATTCATTAACCCCCTCGTACGAGCTCGTCATCAGACCTTGTTTGAAATATATCACACTGTTTCTCTAAATGATATCTGCACCAGAGTTGTAAGTGGTGCTTATATCACAGCACAGAGCTGTTTGCATTCCAAGCACAATATAGGGCACAACTGCAGTGCAGATCCATAACATATTGTCAGGCACTGTAATATCGTGCATAACATGTCACATATTGTATCACACTCACTGCTCGGACAGTGCACAGTCTATTATGAGATCATACCTTGTTTGACACACCACTGTATGAGAAGGAGCAGGTCAGGGAGGAGCTGGGAGAGGATTGCAAAGTGCTGGGTGTATACATCCACGACCGCATACAGGGCATGATTACATGTAGTTGTCATCCACTCTTTCCGCTGTACCTTCTGCTTCTGGTGGGGGAGGGGGAGAGGTTAGGGTGGGGAGACGGCTCATTGTCATTGGGTTGTTAATTGTTGCAATAATCATAATGGTGCTAGCAGTACAGTAGAGTTTAAACAGCAATTAGCATTCTAATCATTTTAACTGCCAGCTGCTGATCATGTAACACCATGTTACCATGGTTACACTATATGAATATGTAACATGCCATGTATCATGTTAGTGTATTGAAAATGTGCACCCAACCATGTTACCATGGTTACATCATGCAACATGCCATATATCATGTTAGTGTGTGTCGTGCACCCAGCCATGTTACCATGGTTACATCATGCCATGTATCATGTTAGTGTGTGTCGTGCACCCAACCATGTTACCTGCATGGTTACACTATGTAACATGCCATGTTAGTGTGTGTCGTGCACCCAATCATGTTACAATGGTTACATGCCATGTTATTGTGTCGTGCACCCAACCATGTTACCATGGTAACACATGCACATGTTAGTGTATCATGCACCCAAGGTACTACTACCTCGGGTGAGGCTGATCCAGCGGTTTTTACATTGTCAAATTAGGACTTGTGTTAGGATTTCTCTAGGAAGGTGGTACTGTGAAACATCGAGTCTCCATGGAACTTCATTATCTCAAACATTACAGTCAGGGCCCTGGGAATAGTTGAGGTTGAAAGGACAAAGCTAGCAGTGATGTGAGCGGACGAATAGTACTTGCAAAATAAGTTCGGTGCAATTATTAATTTCAGGGTTGAAATTCACCCATGTCTCTGACACACGTACCTAGTTCTGACGTCTAGTTTACATCGGTTTATGATACAACTCAGTTCGAAGAGGACAGGGAACCAGCCCTTTACCCACACATTCTCTGTTATGTTATCCTCCCCAGAGAACCTCTGAAATAGGGAGGGGTTAGATTCTAATATGGAGTTAGCACTATGTTGCTATGGTTACTAATCTTAGTAACTATTAGTTACCATGGTTACCACTAGTTACCTCAGGGTGTTCTGATACGTAGTTAGCGCATCTTCTGATGAGTCGTATTGCTTCCATAGACGTATCAGGGAAGGCAGCATTACATGCAAACTCTGATAGACACTTCACAGCGTCTTGGAATGAATCACCTATCACCTGAAACGATATGTGATCTGTTAGAAACCCCTTTAGAAATACGAAATCAAACAAAGGATAACACCACCAACACTCGATAGTTATAGGCCGGGTAGTAGCTACTAACCGAGAAGTATAGATCGAAGATGCTGGCAGTGGTTTGGAAGGCAAGTTCCACGATGGCCTGATCGCTATCAGCTGCTGCGATATGGAATACACTAAAGATGTTGTTCCACCCTGACTTGATGTTCTTCGCTTGACTGTTCACCTGGAGACAGTTAGAATAGAGACTACTTGAGGTCATATTCTGGAGACACGATGTAACGAAATACATGGTTGCTATGGAAACAAGGGTGTGCAGCGCTACCTACCATCTGAGCGATGCACCTGACCACCAGATCCCTGATAGCATTACTTCCATTCTCCTTCATAATGTGCTCAAAGGGCCTCAGGAAATCCTTCTGGAATCGGAAATTAGGCAACTCTCCCTTCTCCAGAAACTTCATTGATAGTTGTCGGAGGGAATCCACTGCAAATACAGCTACCTCTTCCAAATGAGAACACCCCACCTGAATTCATCAGATCGCATGTTAAAATAACATGTGGAGTGTGGACAATGTTTAATGTCAGTTCTAGTTGTAACTTATTTTTCGATTAAATTTTATCCATTGTTATGTACCTTGTTAAAATGATCACCAATGACTTGCCAGATCTTGCTCCACTCCAGCCTGATACGGTTCATATTGTAGTAACTGATCTCAACTATCTTCTGTAGAGAGAACATCCGGGGAGAGACAGGGTTGTTTAGTTCCTCCATTGATACCTTACACAACGCATCCACAAAATATACTGGAGAGAGGGATGAAGTTCAGTATACTGACTCACTATAGTACCACCAGTCCAATACCCCGTCAACAATTGGTGAACGGACTTGTTTCTACATGGACCCTCACTTACCAATGGCATGCCCATCAAGTCGGGGTGATCCAGTGAATATCTTGTCCACTGCTACAATAACGCTCTGGTTGGAGCTAGTTCCCAGTGTCTGCTGTAGTGTCGTCACCAGCTTCCTATCCATCACTGGAGAACGAGGGGAGGGAGTTGTTATACAGATGGAACAGAAGTCTTGTGGGGAGGATTTTATAGAGCTCAGATACTCAGAGTTTAGGAACACTGTATTGTAAGAAGAGTGGTTACTTACTCGTTTCCTTCTCTAGGAACTTTGTTTTAACTCCAGTTCCAATTAGCTGTGCTAATTCCAACTGACTTATAACTTTCAGAATCTGAGGGGAAGATAGTGTTATGCAGTGAGAGTCTGGTTATTCTCACTCGGAAATGAACGATGTTCTCCATACTTGCTGTTCTCATACACAGTGTTTGTCCCATTTCTCTCCATAACTTACATCATACCAGCTCTCCTCCAGATAGTTACAGTCACTGTACGCAACAGATATCAGTGTTTTAATTGTCTCCAGATTCTTGGGTCGTATCTCACTGAACCCACTGTTTACATTCAGCATAGTGAACCGGGCTAGGGACTGGATATACGCTGATCTCTCTACCTACAGTGGGAGAGAGGCTTTATCACACGGCTTCGACAAACCACGAGATATATTTTAGGGTTTTATTGTACTGCTTTTTTCGCTCGCTGATATAATGGGGTTATATTATGGGGTTATATTATGCAGATAATATATGAGCGCCTGATCTTTAAAACATAACCCCATTTCAACAAGAACACGTACCTTGCTATTAAAGATACAGGAGACCCTAACAGCACGTACCTTGCTATTAAAGATACAGGAGACCCTAACAGCACGTACCTTGCTATTAAAGATACAGGAGACCCTAACAGCACGTACCTTGCTATTAAAGATACAGGAGACCCTAACAGCACGTACCTTGCTATTAAAGATACAGGAGACCCTAAC
This sequence comes from Pleurobrachia bachei, assembly GCA_000695325.1. Lineage (NCBI taxonomy): Eukaryota > Metazoa > Ctenophora > Tentaculata > Cydippida > Pleurobrachiidae > Pleurobrachia > Pleurobrachia bachei. The sequence goes on from AVPN01000535.1 coordinate 32,796, forward strand.
AGCACGTACCTTGCTATATCCTGAACACAATCCTAAAGAGATCCTTCCACCATGACACTTTGTAGCTATCTCCATGGAACTTCATTATCTCAAACATTACAGTCAGGGCCCTGGGGAGTTTTAGAGGTTAGACGGGGCCCTGAGCGAGCACTTGGCAAAGAAAGCTCAGGGGAACTGAAAGTCACCTATGTCTCTGACACACGTACCGAGTTCTGACGTCTAGTTTACACCGGTTTATGATACAACTCAGTTCGAATAGGACAGGGAACCAGCCCTTTACCCACACGTTCTCTGTTATGTTATCCTCCCCAGAGAACCTCTGAAATAGGGAGGAGTTAGATTCTAATGTAGAGTTAGCACTATGTTGCTATGGTTACCAATCTTAGCAACCATGGTTACCATGGTTACCACTAGTTACCTCAGGGTGTTCTGATACGTAGTTAGCGCATCTCCTGATGAGTCGTATTGCTTCCATTGACGTATCGGGGAAGGCAGCGTTACATGCAAACTCTGATAGACACTTCACTGCGTCTTGGAACGAATCACCTATCACCTGAAACGATATCATGTCACATTCATGTGATTTGTTAGGTTCCCCTTTAGAAATACGAAATCAAACCAAGACACCCACAAAACAAGCCCCCATCAACTTTCAGTAGTAGCTACTAACCGAGAAGTATAGATCGAAGATGCTGGCAGTGGTTTGGAAGGCAAGTTCCACGATCGCCTGGTCGCTATCAGCTGCTGCGATATGAAACACACTAAAGATATTGTTCCACCCTGACTTGATGTTCTTCGCTTGGCTGTTCACCTGCACATGTGAGAGAGAGTAGAGATTACAAGGTGATATTCTGGAGACAAGAGACAATATAATAAATAAGGATATATGGTTGGGGTGCATTATAATTCAACCTACCATCTGAGCGATGCACCTGACCACCAGATCCCTGATGGCATTGCTTCCATTCTCCTTCATAATGTGCTCAAAGGGTCTCAGGAAATCCTTCTGGAATCGGAAATTAGGCAGCTCTCCCTTCTCCAAGAACTTCATGGATAGTTGTCGGAGGGAATCCACTGCAAATACAGCCACCTCTTCCAAATGAGAACACCCCACCTGAATTCATCAGATCGCATGTTAAAATAACATGTGGAGTGTGGACAATGTTTAATGTCAGTTCTAGTTGTAACTTATTTTTCGATTAAATTTTATCCATTGTTATGTACCTTGTTAAAATGATCACCAATGACTTGCCAGATCTTGCTCCACTCCAGCCTGATACGGTTCATATTGTAGTAACTGATCTCAACTATCTTCTGTAGAGAGAACATCCGGGGAGAGACAGGGTTGTTTAGTTCCTCCATTGATACCTTACACAACGCATCCACAAAATATACTGGAGAGAGGGATGAAGTTCAGTATACTGACTCACTATAGTACCACCAGTCCAATACCCCGTCAACAATTGGTGAACGGACTTGTTTCTACATGGACCCTCACTTACCAATGGCATGCCCATCAAGTCGGGGTGATCCAGTGAATATCTTGTCCACTGCTACAATAACGCTCTGGTTGGAGCTAGTTCCCAGTGTCTGCTGTAGTGTCGTCACCAGCTTCCTATCCATCACTGGAGAACGAGGGGAGGGAGTTGTTATACAGATGGAACAGAAGTCTTGTGGGGAGGATTTTATAGAGCTCAGATACTCAGAGTTTAGGAACACTGTATTGTAAGAAGAGTGGTTACTTACTCGTTTCCTTCTCTAGGAACTTTGTTTTAACTCCAGTTCCAATTAGCTGTGCTAATTCCAACTGACTTATAACTTTCAGAATCTGAGGGGAAGATAGTGTTATGCAGTGAGAGTCTGGTTATTCTCACTCGGAAATGAACGATGTTCTCCATACTTGCTGTTCTCATACACAGTGTTTGTCCCATTTCTCTCCATAACTTACATCATACCAGCTCTCCTCCAGATAGTTACAGTCACTGTACGCAACAGATATCAGTGTTTTAATTGTCTCCAGATTCTTGGGTCGTATCTCACTGAACCCACTGTTTACATTCAGCATAGTGAACCGGGCTAGGGACTGGATATACGCTGATCTCTCTACCTACAGTGGGAGAGAGGCTTTATCACACGGCTTCGACAAACCACGAGATATATTTTAGGGTTTTATTGTACTGCTTTTTTCGCTCGCTGATATAATGGGGTTATATTATGGGGTTATATTATGCAGATAATATATGAGCGCCTGATCTTTAAAACATAACCCCATTTCAACAAGAACACGTACCTTGCTATTAAAGATACAGGAGACCCTAACAGCACGTACCTTGCTATTAAAGATACAGGAGACCCTAACAGCACGTACCTTGCTATTAAAGATACAGGAGACCCTAACAGCACGTACCTTGCTATTAAAGATACAGGAGACCCTAACAGCACGTACCTTGCTATTAAAGATACAGGAGACCCTAACAGCACGTACCTTGCTATTAAAGATACAGGAGACCCTAACAGCACGTACCTTGCTATTAAAGAACCTCTTCCAAATGAGAACACCCCACCTGAATTCATCAGATCGCATGTTAAAATAACATGTGGAGTGTGGACAATGTTTAATGTCAGTTCTAGTTGTAACTTATTTTTCGATTAAATTTTATCCATTGTTATGTACCTTGTTAAAATGATCACCAATGACTTGCCAGATCTTGCTCCACTCCAGCCTGATACGGTTCATATTGTAGTAACTGATCTCAACTATCTTCTGTAGAGAGAACATCCGGGGAGAGACAGGGTTGTTTAGTTCCTCCATTGATACCTTACACAACGCATCCACAAAATATACTGGAGAGAGGGATGAAGTTCAGTATACTGACTCACTATAGTACCACCAGTCCAATACCCCGTCAACAATTGGTGAACGGACTTGTTTCTACATGGACCCTCACTTACCAATGGCATGCCCATCAAGTCGGGGTGATCCAGTGAATATCTTGTCCACTGCTACAATAACGCTCTGGTTGGAGCTAGTTCCCAGTGTCTGCTGTAGTGTCGTCACCAGCTTCCTATCCATCACTGGAGAACGAGGGGAGGGAGTTGTTATACAGATGGAACAGAAGTCTTGTGGGGAGGATTTTATAGAGCTCAGATACTCAGAGTTTAGGAACACTGTATTGTAAGAAGAGTGGTTACTTACTCGTTTCCTTCTCTAGGAACTTTGTTTTAACTCCAGTTCCAATTAGCTGTGCTAATTCCAACTGACTTATAACTTTCAGAATCTGAGGGGAAGATAGTGTTATGCAGTGAGAGTCTGGTTATTCTCACTCGGAAATGAACGATGTTCTCCATACTTGCTGTTCTCATACACAGTGTTTGTCCCATTTCTCTCCATAACTTACATCATACCAGCTCTCCTCCAGATAGTTACAGTCACTGTACGCAACAGATATCAGTGTTTTAATTGTCTCCAGATTCTTGGGTCGTATCTCACTGAACCCACTGTTTACATTCAGCATAGTGAACCGGGCTAGGGACTGGATATACGCTGATCTCTCTACCTACAGTAGGAGAGAGGCTTTATCACACGGCTTCGACAAACCACGAGATATATTTTAGGGTTTTATTGTACTGCTTTTTTCGCTCGCTGATATAATGGGGTTATATTATGGGGTTATATTATGCAGATAATATATGAGCGCCTGATCTTTAAAACATAACCCCATTTCAACAAGAACACGTACCTTGCTATTAAAGATACAGGAGACCCTGACAGCACGTACCTTGCTATTAAAGATACAGGAGACCCTAACAGCACGTACCTTGCTATTAAAGATACAGGAGACCCTAACAGCACATCTAAACCCATCTAGACAGAGTGCAATGAGTTCAGCATCGTTGCTATCTTGTAGTGTTATACTGAATACAGCGAGGAATGGGGTCCATGTTAGCATTAACATGGGTCTAACATGTTCTGAATGAGAGGCTGACATGAAGGTAGTGTCCTTCTTACTAACTCCCTCCATCATGTTCAATGCGTTCTTTCCTGAAAGGGAGGGGGAGGTTAGTTCTTATGTCTAAGCAGCATTCAAGACATAGGGTTTGAGCTATGATGCACTTACTAGGAAAACTAGGTCTCCTAAAAGGTTGCATGGTTTTGGTGTCTATATAATAGGCCTAAGGCCTTTAGAGGACAACTATGGCACAGGAAGTCGGGTAGGGAATTTATTTAAATAGACGTGGCTTACCCAAGTCTGTTAGAGCCTGGTCGTACATTTGACGTTTCTGTGTCTCGGTTCCTGAACCTGTAAACACCCCTCATTAGATCGCAGCATAATAGCCTTCTCCTTTACTCCCTCTCTCCTTCTATATATTCCCCCTCTCTCTAATCTCTTTCCCTCAGCCCTCTCTGTCTATTTAGTCCCTCTGTGACAAGTATAAAACGTACGTGTTGCATTGACCCTCTGCAGGTCAGCCTTGTCGTACTTCATTTTGATTTCATTGGCCGAGATATCATCATAGATCTCTAACAAGTACTCCCGGGGCAGATCATTAGAATCGTTAATTCCCCTGTTCATCTTTACATAGCCCTCCTTCGTGATCTTAGTACGCACCTAGATAGGGGGGGGATGTTATTGGGAGCTTAGTACGCACCTAGAGGGTGGGGGGGATGTTATTGGGAGCTTAGTACGCACCTAGAGGGTGGGGGGGATGTTATTGGGAGCTTAGTACGCACCTAGAGGGTGGGGGGGATGTTATTGGGAGCTTAGTACGCACCTAGAGGGTGGGGGGGATGTTATTGGGAGCTTAGTACGCACCTAGAGGGTGGGGGGGATGTTATTGGGAGCTTAGTACGCACCTAGAGGGTGGGGGGGATGTTATTGGGAGCTTAGTACGCACCTAGAGGGTGGGGGGGATGTTATTGGGAGCTTAGTACGCACCTAGAGGGTGGGGGGGATGTTATTGGGAGCTTAGTACGCACCTAGAGGGTGGGGGGGATGTTATTGGGAGCTTAGTACGCACCTAGAGGGTGGGGGGGATGTTATTGGGAGCTTAGTACGCACCTAGAGGGTGGGGGGGATGTTATTGGGAGCTTAGTACGCACCTAGAGGGTGGGGGGGATGTTATTGGGAGCTTAGTACGCACCTAGAGGGTGGGGGGGATGTTATTGGGAGCTTAGTACGCACCTAGAGGGTGGGGGGGATGTTATTGGGAGCTTAGTACGCACCTAGAGGGTGGGGGGGATGTTATTGGGAGCTTAGTACGCACCTAGAGGGTGGGGGGGATGTTATTGGGAGCTTAGTACGCACCTAGAGGGTGGGGGGGATGTTATTGGGAGCTTAGTACGCACCTAGAGGGTGGGGGGGATGTTATTGGGAGCTTAGTACGCACCTAGAGGGTGGGGGGGATGTTATTGGGAGCTTAGTACGCACCTAGAGGGTGGGGGGGATGTTATTGGGAGCTTAGTACGCACCTAGAGGGTGGGGGGGATGTTATTGGGAGCTTAGTACGCACCTAGAGGGTGGGGGGGATGTTATTGGGAGCTTAGTACGCACCTAGAGGGTGGGGGGGATGTTATTGGGAGCTTAGTACGCACCTAGAGGGTGGGGGGGATGTTATTGGGAGCTTAGTACGCACCTAGAGGGTGGGGGGGATGTTATTGGGAGCTTAGTACGCACCTAGAGGGTGGGGGGGATGTTATTGGGAGCTTAGTACGCACCTAGAGGGTGGGGGGGATGTTATTGGGAGCTTAGTACGCACCTAGAGGGTGGGGGGGATGTTATTGGGAGCTTAGTACGCACCTAGAGGGTGGGGGGGATGTTATTGGGAGCTTAGTACGCACCTAGAGGGTGGGGGGGATGTTATTGGGAGCTTAGTACGCACCTAGAGGGTGGGGGGGATGTTATTGGGAGCTTAGTACGCACCTAGAGGGTGGGGGGGATGTTATTGGGAGCTTAGTACGCACCTAGAGGGTGGGGGGGATGTTATTGGGAGCTTAGTACGCACCTAGAGGGTGGGGGGGATGTTATTGGGAGCTTAGTACGCACCTAGAGGGTGGGGGGGATGTTATTGGGAGCTTAGTACGCACCTAGAGGGTGGGGGGGATGTTATTGGGAGCTTAGTACGCACCTAGAGGGTGGGGGGGATGTTATTGGGAGCTTAGTACGCACCTAGAGGGTGGGGGGGATGTTATTGGGAGCTTAGTACGCACCTAGAGGGTGGGGGGGATGTTATTGGGAGCTTAGTACGCACCTAGAGGGGTATCTATTCACAGAGTACCACGCTGTCGCGTGATACTATCTTCCATAGTCTAACTAGGCAAGATGTGTCTGGATGTGTCTGTAAACACGTACACCTTGAACATGTTTTATATTTTCTTAACTTTCTTCTTGTTCAATATAATGAATAAATGTACGAAGACTGTTGATTTATACGATGCACCATGCAACTTGAACAATTGCAAAATTAGAAACATTTCAATTTTATTTGCGGTGAGTTACAAAGAGGGGGTAGAAATAAAATAGAAGCGATCATATTGTTCTTGGTGCGTTAACTTTGCGTTCCGGTACCTATCTATTTTATGCAGGAACCGACCGAAACAAGTAAACAGCCAATCAGAACTCGTTATTCAGGTCACGTGACTAGTTATCAGCCAATCAGGGACCAGTATTTCCTGATTCGGTCGGTTCCTGATTTTATGTTTATTGCTTTAGTTACATTTCGCAAGATTCAAAGTCACATACGAACAATTTATTCCTTGATTTGTTGAATCACTGGGCCTATTGTGGTTTGTTTCTTTCTCGAATACCCATATATTTTATGTAATAAATGGGTAAATTAATATATTTTAAAGTCTGCATAGTTTGTAACTAATTTGTAACATCTATACCTGATCATTGTGTAGATCTGTGGTGAGCATGATAATTGAGTAGGCCAGGACATAACATGTATCTGCACTGGCGAACACTTTATCCTCCAGCTGGGGGTAGTTCTCATAGTACCGCTGGGCAAACTTCAACATCAGCCTGCAGGGAGATCATGATGAAGTGATGTATACTAGCTGGGTTTGGAGGGTAAAATAATTAATTAAAAACAGTCAGTGCCCAGGATGTTAAAATCACTCATCTCCTAATCCCCCTTAGTTTAGTGATTTCCCCTGGATGCCGCGTACCTATCTATTTTCTGAGCTTCTCCAGGTAGTCTGAATCCGGCGAGAAAGACCCTCAAAGCGGTCACTATTGGCATATCTTTGAAATCTAACTCGTCAACATAGCAGGACATGATGGCTTTGAAGTCTTCCTTCTCATCACCTAGCAACTCACCTACCATTGTCTTACTGAGCCTCTCATCCGCATGGAGAAACCTGTGTAGGAGATAGTCATGTCAGTCTCAAAGTCTCAATAATGTATCTAGACAATAACATTTGGATACTATTTGTCAATACAATACATTCTCAAACATACTTTGCCACATCGATCGGTTTAGTTCCAAGTAAACCCGCATCTTGTAGAAACTCCAGTCCTTTTCTGGGTTTTTTGTTGAACCGCTCTATCCCTTGCTCTAGAATACTCTTCTGCCTTTTCATATTTTCAAACTGTAACGGGGTGGGTTGAATATATATAAAGAGTTAGTTAAAATCGCAGAGAGAATGGATTCTAGTTTTCTCACATTAAACAACTACTTATAGCACGGTCACGCAAGGTACAAAATGTTTCGAAACTGCGGTACAGTCCCCGCCCCGTGGGGACTGGGCGCCCTATTTATTGTAGATCCAATCCTCACCTCTAGGGGGTTATCGAGGCCAGTTTCTGTTAGTCCAGCTGATGTAAGGGAGCTCATTGACCCGGACCTTGTGGTTAGGGCCCTGGGAGGGCTAGCATCGTGCAGGGTACTTTGTAGCTTATCTCCTAATGTATCTCCCCTGTCTGCAGGTTCTGTTAAAATAAGGGGGTAAATGAGGAGCTTCTGTTGCAAACGCTCCTCCCCATCTTTAGCAAACTTGGTTGGATTCCACCCCCTCTCCAGTCTCCGGGCCAGGGATACAAATTGATATATTGCTCAATGCCCTATCCCTATTATACCTAGCATGGCTTTATTTACAAATTTCAAATTTGTAATGTCGATAGACAAAGGCCTTACCTTCTCTCTAAAATAACTTTGTTTGATCCCCCACTGCCGATCAACAATCAATTGTTTGATCCAGTCACTTGGAAAATACTCCAATTCATTCGCATATATTTCTTTATCTTTATCTACGCTTGTCCCCCTTACCTGCAGCTGATGTGGGTGCCTGCATCTCAGGTCGCTTATACATATCTTTACTCCACTCAACCAGGCACTTTAGTATTGACACCAGACACTCCATACCCTTGTGTCTTAGTTGATGCTCCTGGGTCGGTGTCAAGCCATGCTCTGTCAAGTTTCCCTGAATAGGAAGGGAAGATATCAGTTTTCTATCTGTAGTGGGAACTTTATAGAGGTACTGTCTGGTGCAGCGGTTGATCAAGGTATTGCTGACCCTGTGGTTGTTGTTCTGAACAAGACTGTATTGCAGACTGCAGAGTGACAGAGTCTAAACAAGACGGGACTGCAGAGTCTGTACAGGACTGGGACTGTAGAGTCTGAACTGTACCTGTACAATGCGGGTTATATCGTTAACTAGCCTCTCAAATATGTTATCCAGGATCATATCACAGTCGTAGTTCAAGTAGATGTCCACAATAATCTGGGGATATAGTTAGTTAGGGGCTTTCAAACAAGTAGTTGTTTCTATCATCTATCTTGTTTTCGCAATTACAGTCGGACCCCGATTTAGCGACACCCCGATTTAGTGACAGGATAAATTTCCCCCGATACAGGAAATTAACGGTATTTGACCCCGATTTAGTGGCCACCCCGATTTAGTGACCAAAACCCTTTCCCCCGAGGATGTCACTAAATCGGGGTCCGACTGTACAACAAGTAGGAACAAGCAATTGTGTCTCCTACTATAATACCTGGGGATCCGCACAGACTTTGGCCAGAGCCCTCATAACAAACCACTTGTGCTGGAAAGATGAAGAGGGGGATTCCAACATAGTTAGGAAGATATCCTTGAAAAACACCTGCAAAGAAACAATCATAATCAAACAGAAATTAGATAAAACACAAAACAATAGATACGTGTCAGATCATCAATAACCCATTACCTCTATCTGCATTTTAAGATGGTGTTTGAAACTTTGAACCAAGATCAGGAAGATGGATAGGGATATCTCGAACACAGAGGGGTCGGAGGAGACGCCGTTTTTACTTAACGCTACACACCTGGGGAGCATAATGTATCTAGTAGTTTCTTTTTGTAGTAGTTTTCTAGCAGGGGTTGAGATATAAATGAGCGATTCTTTTTATGCTTTTTTCGAGTCAGATATACATGTAAGGGCAAGAGGCAACCACCCGGCGCCCCTTTCACAATCACTGCATCTCTTGAATATTGATTTGCTAGTAACAGTGCTCGACTGAGTTATCTGGAGCTTGAAAAACACGTTGTATCTCTTTGATATCCCCTAGTTGCTACAGTTGACTTCTTAGAATTAGTTACATTTAGTACAGTAAAGAAGTACTGCATATGACTGCTAAATGTTATCTTATGTTCTGCTGCTCGAGTAATATGGTCAAATAAAGATTACTTTGCTTCATTTGTGTAACAACTCTCCCCCCTCTTCTAGATATGATACCACCTACTACTGAACCCATCTCTGTTCGAATGACCCGATTCCTAGTGCCCATGGGGCTGTTTATGTCCCTCCTTGTATTACTGTACTGTGTGTTAAACTGCAGGATAAGATGTAAACCCATTTGCGAATGCTGCAAACAAGTCGGGTAAAATTCAGAACATAGTGGACGTGACTTCATAGTGGACTTCAGAATCTTCACATTCAATTGACACTATAGATAATCAACGTGGATCGGACATCAGGGAGGGAATCAAGAGATGTCTAAATCCTGTCTAAATGATAGTGCTAAAACTCTACAGACAATTGATATGTTTCTAGTTGGAAACTTACAGGAACTGTTTGATGAGTTGAGCAAATGTTTTGTGAGTTCGTAATACAGGTCCAGCACTCTGCATTACACTTAGCAGTAGTTGTAATGCCAACATCTTACTTCGCATCTCGTGAGACCTGAGAGAGAGTTGTTATTTGTTAAATCACAATTTTGTTTTTATTTCCATTTCGATCTAGTTCAGTAGTTACCAACCTTGGGTCGAGAGGTCCCTCTGGTAATGGCTGCATGGTCATCTTACAGAGCGTCCTCAATACAAGATATGCATCTCTCATGTAGATACTATCAAACTTGACCCCTTTACGTTTCGGTTCCTCTACTTTTACAGGTTCCTCTTCTCTTTTCTCTTCATCTTCTTCTTCCTCTCTCCCCTCAGTGTGAGCTGTTTCACTGCTTTCAGTCTGTGTGTCATCACAGGGCTGTGTAACATTGAACATCGAATCATCAGCTGAGATGGGATGTGGGCCCTAAAACAGGGGTGGTTAGCGGCTGTGAGATTCAAGAATCATTACAAAGGTCACTGATGTATTTACCTCGACCTCTACTATAGCGGCATCAATTACATTCTGCACCAGACCCAGAGAGAAGGAGTATATATCAATATCATCCTTCTCAGGCTGTTCTAATGGTGCTTCATCCTCAGTCCCATGTGCTACCTCCTCCCCTCGACCCTTCTCTCCCTCCTCCCCTCGACCCTTCTCTCCCTCCTCTCCATTATCAGAGGATGGGGGCTCCGCTGAACTAGTCGTTATTTTCACCACCTCAGGCTTCTTCACGAGATGCTCCGACTAAAGGGGGAGGGGGTTGTTAACTGATAATTGGCAATTAACTGTGTCGATTGCGTGGTCGAGGTGTATGTTCAATATACGGGAAGGACTCACTGGACGCGCCACTCCACTGCTGTAACGCTGTACTTTCAACACAACCAGGACACCGCGCGGCCCGCATCATTCAATCCCCGACTGTGTCAAGGGGATGTGCCACATACACCTGATATATCATGGGGGTAACATAACAATAACTTACGTGTTGTTCCATTTGTGTGAAACACACACTCAACATTTGAGTGAGTGTTGCTTTAGCTGTCGCTGAGTTAACATTACTCTTAGTGAATAGGTTGATGTTATAGCAGCATCTTATTGCAGTCAATAGTGTCATCTCATGTACCTCACAGTTAACGTTAGTTACCGCTGTTAACAGGGCCTGGGAGGAGAGGGGTGTGTGTTAACAGGGCCTGGGAGGAGAGGGTTTTGTGTTAACAGGGCCTGGGAGAAGAATATTGTGTGTTAACAGGGCCTGGGAGGTGAGGGGTGTGTTAACAGGGCCTGGGAGGAGAGGGGTGTGTGTTAACAGGGCCTGGGAGAAGAATATTGTGTGTTAACAGGGCCTGGGAGGAGAGGGTTTTGTGTTAACAGGGCCTGGGGGGAGAATATGTTGTGTTAATAGCTGGTCTGGGGGTTGTGTGTTTTGGGCAGTTTAAGTAGGCACTGGGGAATAAGGAGGCGAGGATGTTCATTAGTCAGGACATCTGGGTAACAACAGTACCACTGACCACATCTATTTGTTTAAATACCTTGATTATCTGTAGCTCTACATCAGGATCAGTATTAACACCATGGAAAGCCTCACAAACTGTCTCTATCACTGCATCTATCAGTTTCCGTTGGGGATTATCTGGATCCATGGACTGACCTGGAGAGAGAGATGGTGAAGTAGGGTCGGACTTTTTTGAAGTTGTCACCTTCCCTTCTCGTGTGCGGACTTCTTTTGCAAACGTTGATAACTCTGTGTGTGTTATCACTGCAAGTACTAACCTGTTAGTTGTCCATAAGCCATCAGCTTCTGTAGGCAGTCAATAGCATTACTGACTATCTTGGGTGATCGAGATCTGCACGCCATTTGAAAGGGTCTAAAGTAATGATCTGCATTTATATCTCCTGAGGCAGGGAGATGTTCTGTACCAGCCCCATCTGGAATTATCACCGCCTTTATCTGTTCTGTAATGGGGGAGAACGGGTAAACAAGTGAAATGGAAGATCTGTGAAACAGAATGGTAACTAGACTTACTAAGTTTCTCTTCGCATTCTTGTTTAATCTCAGAATTGTAACTCTTCTTTATCTCCTTATCAGCGAGTATCTTTTCCAATGCCCGCTGTAGAAACATCTTCAGTATATCCTGCAGTAGGGGGAAAGAGAGGGTCATAGAGGGGGAGTATATCCTGCAATAGGGAGAGGGAGAGAGATGAGCTATGGCCTATGGGGATTGGGGGAGATATCCTGAAAAAGAGTCGAGAGGGGGATCAGAGGGGTCATGTTCTCTTAGTTGGGTGCGGGTCAGAGAGGGGCGTTCTCTAAGGGGAGAAAGGAGTCAGAGAGGGGTTTATGTTGTGCAAAGAGAAATGATCCTACACGTCCTATGATGGCGGTGCCCGATTGTCAGGGAATTGGGAAATGTGCACCACAATATTAACTGCTGGCAGTGTATTCCTAGTAAGGCCATATTGTGGAGATTCTAATAATCCAATAAATATCCCCCTCTCCCTACCTGTCGTACAGCCATTACATGTCCCTCCGCATAGCTAGGGCTAACATAGGAGGGCGACCATCATACTACTCAGCTACAGAGAGGGAGAGATATCATTTAGAGGGACAATTAGGTGATAAAAACACTAGAAATATATCTTCAAACAAAATCATGGGGGTGGATATAAATTAGGAAACTGGGATGTTCATTATGTGGTATAAGTTTGGAACATAAAACACGCTCACTCCAATTAACAGAGCGGGCAAAAAAACTGAAATAATGGGGAACTAGAGTCCTTGTTCAGTGAACCACTGAGCTACACTCTCTCCATCCCTCTCCAACCAGGCAGCTCGGAGTTTGATGGATTCCAGACTCTGTTTGACCGCCCTCTCAGCTGAAGGGGCCTTGTTCTCCGAGAAGAATTTCTGAAAGTGAGATGATATATTGATAAACTCAAGACCATTGAGTTAAATTATTCAAATCAGATCGTGGTACAATCGATCCAATATCAATATCGTTACCCCTTCGGATCCCCTAACATCTCACCTCGATGTCCTTGTAGTGTTCCATGGTGGTGAAGTTAGAGGTGACCTGGACAAGTCTGGTAAAGAGGAATCCTCCCGAGTATCTCTCTAGGAACACTGGGAACTTGTTCTTAATAAAGGCCCATGTCTGGTCCCTACCCTCAGGTCCAGCATTAGCAACACCGTGAATAACGAAGGGTGTGTCGTTAGATCGGACTGATTCACTCATCGCAAACTCAAGTGTCTCGCTTCGTAGAGCTGCATTCGGTCTGGGAATAGTGAGGGGTTGGGTCATGGGGTCAGGTGACAAAATAATGAGGAGTGAACAAAAACAGATGTAACTAGAGCCAACTGTAAAGTATTTTATTTCACTTTATATAATATCATGCCTTCCATCCTCTTACAGAACTGTTTAAACAAGGATTTGACCCCGAAGTAAACAGCAATTTAAATCAGAACATCTTACCCGGTTCCCAGGATACGTTGTACCCTCTCCCTCTCCTCGTGTAGATCTGTTTTGTTGAAGAGATCCATCAGTTTCCTGTAGGTCTCGTCTGTTCCGTCTTGTCTGACAGTCAGGTACACAGCTCCCCTAATATCCGCCTCTATCTGCTTACCACCCCTGTAATGTAAGATAAAATAGACACAGCCTACTGCAATTTATCAGTCCAGAAACAAGGTAAAAAGTACATCTCCAATGTCCCTAATGGCCAATATCACCATGTCCCCACTCACGTGTAGTGGGTGTTGAAGAGTTCCTGGCACCGGGCCAGAACCTGTTCATCATCACTCTTTCCCAGGGTCACCACCAACATGTTCCTGAGTAGAGAGTCAGTGTGTCCATCTGTTTCCTTCTTCTCCCAACCAACCTCCTCCAAGATCCTCGAGAATATCCTCCTTCGCATCGCCTTGAACTGTGGGGGGGGGGTGTTGGTTAGAGCTGTGAAAGAGAGAAGGGGAGAGAATTGACAAATCATAGTTCACGCATATACGAGTAAGAAAATATCAAAAATCATTTACCTGAGTGTAGCAGGGCAGGTGGCTGAATAGAGATCCCAGCTCGGATAAGTTACCGTTGATACTGCTCAGTACCACATAGTTCCTTTCATTCACATAGGCTCCCATTAGGGTCAGCAGGTTAGCGGTGTTGTTATAACCTAAGAGGTAATAATATAATAGGATCATCATCATTTAAAGGCGAATTCGGAATTAGGATCAGTGATATAATTAGTGGTACGAACCTGCTTTAGCGAGGGCAAATAGATCCTCCTGGATACCCAGCCTATCAGCAGCACCAAGAGCCTGGTTCTTGATAGCTGGTAGCAGCCTCTTCAACATTTCATCACTGTAGTTCAACCTGTACATGCCTGGGGAGTAGGGGGGTTTAAATTGACAGGGTCAGAGGAGTATACGGAACAACGGAAAGAGGAGAGAAAGAGAGATGCTGTAACATTTTAGCAGAAAGGTTCAGAATATGATCCTACTGTTCTAACCAAGAAGTCCCACACTCACCAATAAGACCAGGGTTGACCTTGATCCAGTCACCAGGTTTAGCACCCTCCACAAGAATCTCTCCCTCCTTGCCCTCTAACAGGTAGCAAGTTGCCTTGTCTGGGTTGCTCTGGCTGAT